>CAUYRT010008466.1:0-45095 GCA_963574885.1 Lepilemur ruficaudatus | reverse complement strand
GCTGCCTTTATTTCTTTAGACACACCCGGTGATAAAAACATCTCTGCCAGGAATCTCAAGTTGGTAGAACCTGCGAACACATGAAAAGATTATAACATTGAAGAAAAGAAAAAGTACCAAGGAAGAACTTATTTATTGCTGGTGAAACTCACAAAACTCTTAAAGAAATCATATCTCTCTACAGGTGAAAATATTTATATTTTCTTTGGGAAGGAAATAAATTTCCTTAGAAAGGAAATTGACAAGGGCCTGAGCACTGTGAATGATAATTTAAACTAACCAGAGGATTTACAGTGACTGGAAAAGGTAATTCTATGAAGTCACATAGAGAGTATCTAGGGTATAGGAAAATTACCTACTCAGTAAGAGATAAACCAATTCGTGTGAGAGTCAAAGAGGCTGAGATAATGTTTAGATGGGAAAGAAATAATATAGAAATTAAACTGCATTCATATATATGAAATTCCAATAAGAGAAGCAGATTTGTGTTACTCCAAGAGCAAAATGAGTGGAGCTTAGAAAAAGCCAGATTTTTACACTAACATAGGAAAGGGCTTCCCAGCTAGACTTGTCCAGTGATAAAACAGACAAACTGAAGAGGTAATAAAATTCCCTACAAAATCTAGGGCATGACTCATGATTAGAAACAATCTGGGCTTATGTTTCCTAATTATAAAAGTAATAATTAGCCTACATGAAAAATACGGAATACTATTTAAAAAGTAACAATCATCCATTATTAATCCCCAGAGATAAGCTTCATGAACATTGTGTTATATTATATTTCCTTCCAAATATGTATATTCATGTTTCATATAATTGAGAATATACTGAATACATAATCTTTCTGTCCTACATTTATTTTTCCATTGCCTTCAAAAACTCTTTTAATATATAATGTTATGGATGTACTATTGTATACTCAAATATTTGCTCAATGTTAAATATTTTTTTATTTCAATGATTCACAATGAAACCATTGAGAATTTATAATCACCAAAAATTGGAAGCAACTCAGATGGCCTTCAATAAGTGAATGGGTAAATTGTGGTATATCCATACAATGTAATGCTATTCAGCAAGAAAACAAATCAGATTTCAAGGCCAATGAAAAGACTTGGATGAATTTAAATTCACAATGTATATTGCTAAGGGATTGGAGAAAAGGTTCTGACCTAAATAACTTTAGAAATGAGTGGAGTCTGTAGGACTAAAGGCAAAAGAAAAGCCACATAAGCATTCTACTCTCATAGATAAAATTGTTTCCATGGGAGTATGGGCTGACAACTCTGAAATCACTATACACGTACATTGGAGTTGAAAAATTAAGTAAATAGATGGTGGATAATGAGAACCATGTTTCTCGCTGTTACAGTGTGAGGTTACAGGTAAGCAAAGGGTAGTAGTTTAAATGATCCGTGTAATAACAGAGTTGGAAAACATCAGTATAAACATATATTTCACTTAATGTAGATACAGATTGTTACACATAGAAATATCTGTAGATATGCATACATTCAGGGGTTAGTATATACACATCTATTCCCTTGCTCTGTCAGCTGAGAGAACCTGGTAGCACTGACACTGCAATAGTAACAAGCCCACCTAGTCCCCAAATCTTGGTTTCTAATGCCATTCTTCAATAAAAGGAACAAAGGCTCCTTGGATGAATGGCTGATTCCAGAACTGGGGCGGGAAATATGCCACGTGAGCCTGGAGCATCTAGTAGTACCAGAAAGTAAAGAAGTGATTTAAAAAACACAACAATGGGCCATGTCCAAGGGACATGGAAATCAACTAAAAGAGCTTCCAGTGGTCAAAGCTGGAACAATTTGAGCAACGAGATAAAGATATTATAACCCAAAAGTATAAAATAGATATCTATGCATCCATAGTCTTAAAAAATCAATATTAAATAAATTAATGGGGGAAAATAGACATATCTTCCCTATAGAAAAATTCCAAGTAACTTATGTAAATACTCTGCCTTTAAGGTAGGCAATTAATTTCCTACCCTCTAATTTTTTTTTTTTTTTTTTGGAATATTACAGGGATACACATGTTTTGATTACATGGATTGCTTTTTTTTTTTTTTTTTGAGACAGAGTCTCACTCTGCTGCCTGGGCTAGAGTGAGTGCCGTGGCATCAGCTAGCTCACAGCAACCTCAAACTCCTGGGCTCAAGCCATCCTACTGCCTCAGCCTCCTGAGTAGCTGGGCCTACAGGCATGCGCCACCATGCCTGGCTAATTTTTTCTATATATTTTTAGTTGGCCAATTAATTTCTTTCTATTTTAAGTAGAGACGGGGTCTCGCTCTTGCTTAGGCTGGTTTCGAACTCCTGACCTTGAGCGATCCGCCCGCCTCGGCCTCCCAGAGTGCTAGGATTACAGGCTTGAGCCACCGCGCCCAGCCATGGATTGCTTTTGTACTGCTTGAATCAAAGTTATTTAAGTGTGCCCATCACCCAGATAGTGTACATTGTACCCATTAGGCATAATTTCACCCATCCCCCATCCCCCTCCCACCTGCATGATCTCCATTGAGTTTTACTTCCATCTGTGCACATGAGTGTTAATCGGTCAGTTCCAACTTAATAGTGAGTACATGTGGTGTTTGGTTTTCCATTCTTGCAATACTTCACTTAGTAGCATGGTCTCCAGTTCCATCCAGATTATTGCAAAAGGTATTAATTCATTTTTATGGCTGAGTAGTACTCCATAGTGTACATATACCACATTTTATTAAATCACTCATGAATTGATGGGCACTTGGGTTGATTCCACACCTTTGCAATTGTGAACTGTGCTGCATAAACTAAAAGAAATTCTAGTGCAAGTGTCTTTTTGATAAAATGACTTTTTCCCTTTGGGTAAATACCCAGTAGTGGGATTGCTGGGTCAAATGATAGGTCTACTTTTAGTTCTTTGAGGAAGCTCCATACTATTTTCCATAGCGTTTGCACTAGTTTGCAGTCCCACCAACGGTATAGATGCTTTATCCATGCCAGCATCTACTGTTTTGAGATTTTTTGACAGAAGCCTTCTCACTGCAGTTAAGTGATATTACACTGTGGTTTTGATTTGCATTTCTCTGATGATTAGTGACATTGAACATTTTTTCTTATGTCTATTGATCATTAGTCTACCTTCTTTTGAAAAGCTCTGCTCATGTCTTTTGCCCACTTTTTAATGGGGTTGTTTGATTTTTTTCTTGCTGATTTGCTTGAGTTCTTTGTAGATTCTGGTTATTAGCCCTTTATCAGACATATAGCATGTGAATATTTTCTCCCATTCTGAAGGTTACCTATTTGTTCTGCTGATTGTTTCCTTGGCTGTGCAGAAGCTTTTTAATTTAATCAAGTCTCATTTATTAATGTGAGCTGCTCATAGTAGAGTCAGAGAAATTACAATATCATGTGACAAATGTGCAAACAGGCTAAGAACAGGAAGCAATGGAAGCATATGGCATGATCAAGATAGCATCTTTAGGGAAGAAGACAATTGAGCCAGGAACTGAAGGATTTGTAGGATTTAGCTCAGTGGTGTACTAGAACCAGCATGCACTCTCTAGGGACCCCCCTGTGCACATTCCTTCCCAACTTTGTGTTCACTGACATCACATGAGTAGCCTGATAACAGCCACAGTAAGAATACACCATGGAAATCATCCAATGCTGCAAATCAAGGCTCTCCCTCTTCCCCTTCCCCAAAAGGCAGTTGTTAAACATTTACCAGCATAGCAATACTTTAATCAATCAAATTTTGAAGGAGGAAAAGAGCACGGTGAATTTGAGAAACTGACTTAGCTAAAGTGTGAAGGGGTTATTAGTATAGAGAAATAAGTGGGGATCAAATCATGTAGCCCTTTAGAAGCCAAATTAAGACATTTAGAATTTGTTCTGAGGGCAATAGGGAGCCACTGAAGGGTCTAGAGCAAGGAATGGGACATAGTTTGCATGTTAGAAAGATTCTTTCTGGCTCTAGAAGGCAGAGTAAAATTGAAAACATATGGTGTGCTTAAAATTTTATTGATACATAGATTACTTAGATTTGATCATTGTCTTTTCCTCCATAGGTTAGTGTCATTGAAGTGTCATTATCAGTTGACATATCAAAATATTTGTATTTTTTCTTCATATTTTCTACCTGGATTTTTTTAAGTTACTTTTTTTTTACAAACTGTCACAAAACAATAGACTGAGACTTAGCCCTTTTGACAATTTTATTACATTTCTAACAGTTCCTAGAAAGTTTTCTTCTTTCCAATCCTGTATTTATGAAAGGAGCAAGACCTGAGACTATGAAATAAATGAAGGGTTGTTGGAGAGAACAAGGTGAGAAAGAATCGTCACAACTTGGGTAGAAGTTGTTGTGGTTGTGGTGAATGGCTTTGAAAAATATTTAGGAGGTAGTTCACAGTGATGAAATGAATGAGGAGAGTGAGAGACAAAGAAAAGTGAAGAAAAATGCTTAGATATCTGGTTGGTCAGTGGTTCTTACACCACAAAATAGGAGCCGGTAGAGAGACAGTAATTTAGGGCCAGGGTAATAATAGCCCGGAGAGTATCTATAATTGACAAGGGTGGAAAAGAATATGTTCAATTTATTGAATTTGAAATGTCTTTTGCAAGTTCTCAGAGAAATTTTGCAGAAGTCAGTTGTGTATGTGAGTCTGAAGCTCAAGAAAAGAGAAGAGAACAAATAACACTTAAAAACAAAAGTCAGGAAAGGTCTTTGTCCAGAGGCTGGAGACAAAGAAAGAGAATGAAACCTTACCGAGCCAAGGGAAGCGAGTGCATTTTTAAGAAGGAAGGGGTGAGTCAGCTGTGTCAAATGCTAAGAACTAAGGCATTCTCTTTGCTGCATCTACTGCAAGAATGAAGACAATTCTTAGGCATTAAACTGCAGACATTCCAGAAAATGTCAATGTCACTCTGAAGGGACTCACAGTTATCGTCAAGGGCCCCAGAGGAACTCTGCAGAGAGACTTCAGTCACATCAATAAAGAAGTCTCAGTCTCCTTGGAAAGAAACAGAAGAGGCTTCAAGTTGACATGGTGGAGAAATAGACAGGAACTCGCTCCCGTTCCCATGGTCCTAGTCATGTAAAGAACACGATCAAAGACGTCAGCCTGGGCTTCCATTACAAGATGAGGTCTGTGTATGCTCACTTCCCCCTCAATGTTGTTATTCAGAAGAATGGGTCTCTTGTTGAAAACAGAAACTTCTTGAGTGGAATATACATCTGGAGGGTTCAAATGAGGCCAGGTGTTGCTTATTCAGCATCTCAAGCTCAGAAAGATTAGTTAATTCTTGAGGGAAACAACAGTGAACTTGTATCAAATTGAGCTTCTTTGATTCAGCAAGTCACAGCAGTGAAAAACAAGGATATAAGAAATTTGGGGGATGGTATTGATCTCTCTGAAAAAGAAACAGTTCAGCAGTCGATGAATAAAATTTAAAAGTTATCCAGCTATGGAAACAAGAAGGTGCTAGATGATTACTAAGACCTATCTGTGATATTTTAAAGATGCAATGAAAGCTCAGGAAGAAAGGAAGGAAAGTGGGAGGGGAGGAGAGAGAAGAGGAGGGAAGGAAAGAAAGAGACTGAAAAGTAATCACTGGATTTAACACTATCCATTGGATTTAGCTGCCACACACAGAGCCATTTCTCTAGAGTGGTTGGGACAAAGGTCAGATTGTAGAATAGGTAAAAATAGCAAAGTTAGACTGTTTTTAGCTTTAACTTCTGCTTTCTGCCTAGCAAGGTAAGTCTCAGGTGCCCTTTACAACAAAGGTACAACCTAGCCCAATAATTCTCAGACTCTTCCACCAAAATATTCCTTATAGCAAAAGGGGGGTATGAACCTCTGCATACCTAGGGGTATAGGAGTCTACGACCACAAATTTGTTCTAGCTTTATTCCAGTAATTCTTCCAAATTTATGCTTGGTATAATATGAAAATAGCAGTTTTCACTCCCAAAAAGGTCTTTTGAAGAAAACTGATGCTCCCAAGAAAATGTATGATGTTTAAACTATGGCCTAAGTGACTTCTGGAAGATGTGTATAAACCCTAGTTTGAGAAGCATGGACTCAGTTCAAACCCTACGTAGGAAAATTACTTCCCAGAGATTGTGTCACAGTTTACTATGAGGAATGACACAAAGAATGGGAAGCAACTGAACAAGGCAATGTTTATCTGAGAAACAGACATGGTACCAAGACTAGTAATCAGGTTCTATCTACTCCTAGATCACTGTAAACTGGTTGCACAAGTTTGGGCAATCACTTAAGGGCTGTGAGCCTCAGTTTCCACTTCTGTGAAATGAAAGAGGTGATTCGCATGCTTATTAAATTTCTTTCCAGTCCTAACTTTCTCCTCTGTTTGCCAATGAGAATGTTAAATGGGCTGAAAGGAAAAGAACAGAGAAGTTAACACCCTTTCAGAGTCATTGCTAAATGTAACTATGTTCAAGAGTTTTGAACAATGTTAAAAGAGTAGCAATTTTCCTACAAGGCTACAGTTCTAAAAGTGCTTTATTCAGCTATAAATATTCATGAAAATGGGTCTCTATCCAGATGTCATTGCCTGGCAGAAAATATGAATCAAAACAAAAAAAATTGCATAGTTTCTATTTTGTGTTCTTTACATGTGGCACATTCTTCAAACTCACAAAAGCCAACACACTTTTATAGGCCAACAACTGTTTAATAACTACCTACTGTTCAATTAAATAAAGTTCATCTATGGGAAATACAGAAATGTTAATAAATGGAATAAAATTTTTATATTCAAAGATTTCAATGTATTGAAGAAACAGAGGTACACAACTCTAAAGAAAGGCAGAATAAAATGTCATGAATAAAGATACAAGCCACGTGTGCAAGGAGTGACTGATTTTGATAGGTATCTTTTGTTTGAGGAGATGGCATTCTTTGCTTACTCCTACAATCACTAGGGAAGTCACTTACAGGTTATGAGTCCTACCATCCAACTAGTCATTGGAAAACTAGAATTTTACAAATAAATTATGACTCCAAATAAACTCTCTTTCTGTTGCCTCTAAAAAAAGAAAAATCATTTTTATTATGTTCTTCAATTTTTGAAAATATATATATGTATGTCTATATACACAGAGATGTATAACATTCTAGTTAATCTTCGCACCAATCCTGAGAAAGAGTTGCTTTTATTTATCCTGATGTTTCACAGATCTGAGACTCTCAGAGGTCTCAGGACTTGCCCAAGATCAACTAGCACAAAGCACGGACATAGGACTCAAACCCAAAACTCCTAACACCCAATTCTGAGTTTTCACATAAATTATTCCTACCATGCAGTCTGCTGTGCTCTGGGATAAAACGATAGTCCATCTATCTGACTATTATTACTACCAGGGAGAAGCTAAGAACTGGAATTCCAAAATTCTTCTAGTTAAATAGTTCTATATTTATTAAAATAAGAAAAAGTAGTCAGGAGATTATTTAGCTGTATCCATCTTTTACAATCTAGGAGTGTAAATGACTGTCCATTGAGCAGAGTTTAGGAAAGGTGGATAATGCAGAGATTCCAGGGCCACAAAGAAGGCAGGGGCAGCACACCAGTATGTATAGAGAGCTACAAGACACAAACATTGATAACCAGATTTGCCCCCCTCACAATCCTGCCCAAGGAGGGACTCAGCAATGAAGGAGGAATTTCACCATGCCTATGCATTTTGCCTCTTCTCTGTGAAATGGGAAAAATAAATAAAAATTTAAATGTGTATTAATTTGTCAAGAGGCTAAATCCCCTTCTAATACATTGCTTTTCTTAAAATATTTAATAATTATCTGAAAGAGAAGAAACTCACTGAATAATTTGTTAGCATTTTAACAGAGCACCCTCAAAATACATGCATTTGTACCAGCTTATTGACGCTGCAAGTCATGTTTCCAAGCAGATTGTCCTGATGGGTCATAATAGATTGCACTGAGGTATGAATGTGGACTAAGTGGAAATACAGGGCTAATCTGTCAGGTCCAACCAAGACAAATATCCCAGCAACACTGCCATATTTCAGAGTGCATAGTGTTGACTATAGATCTCCTGACATGATAAATTTTATGGCCAAATGTGGTGGCATTTTGCAACCCCAGGTCTACTAAGGATGGTTGGTCCTTCTCTGATGAGGTCAATTGTGATAAATTGCCTTATTGAACTCCCCATGAAATATGACATTTCAGGTTAGCCAAATTCTCTTTGATGTGCATGTCCCAGTTAGCCTCAAGACATTTACCAGAAGAGCTTTTCTAGTTAGAAGAATGAAATGGGACCAGTTAGGCTCTTCTCATCTTCCTTATTATTTTGTCAGCAATAAAGAGAAAGGCTGTAGAATCTTTTTTCTGGAATACTATGAACAGCTTTCCTTCTGGAGTGGCAAGAGGTGGAGGGCACTGCCCATGAAAAGAAGAAAGAAATAAGATGACCTGTTCAATCTCCTGCATCCTTTGTTAACTGCCCTGGCATGGAGCCACCAATACGTTATTTGGGGGAGGAGGGCTGGGGGGGTATCTTTCCTCATGCATAGAAACCTGAGTAGCCAATGAACTGATGCTACATATTTCTCAAAGGAAACTGACATTTATCCAGAGAAAGCCAGAATGATGTTTCCATTCACGGAATTACTTAAGTGCCTTGCACAAGGAAAGAAATCTTGAAAACTTGTGTATTGTGCCCCATTTTTCCAGCTTTTCAAGACTCGTTTATGAATGGCAGTGATAATAAAAGTATGTGGTACCTGCCGGCTAATGTTACCATAATTTGTCTCCAATTAATTTAGCCTTCACGTAAGAGCATAAACTATCATAGTTCAAGCTTTGTCACAAAATGACTATGTGACCCTGGGCAAGTTACTGAACTTTTCTGGGCCTTGGGTTTCTCACCTGTAAAGTAAAGGTTATTATACTACATGACCCCAAATTTCCTTTCATAGCAAAGCTTAGTAGGTAGTATAACCATGTACCTAAGAGCACAGACTGCCTGAGTTCAAAACCAACCTGAATCCTACACATAAAACCTGAGTGACCTTGAGTAGTTCATTTAATCTCACTGTATTCCATTTTTCTTATCTGTGAAATGGGGATAATAGTAATAGCACCCACCTCATAGTGCTGAGGATTAAATAATCTAATATATGTGAAGTGCTTATAATCATGGATGGAAGATAGTGAGTTTTCAATAAGTGCCAACTATTTATTATGCTGGGGTTCTATGTTATTGGTATTCAAAAAATGGTGATGAGTGAGGACATGGGCTGTTATATAGCAAAATGATTCACATGTTTTACTACCTCATCTTCACCTGTAACTAGACGCCTACATGTGGGCAAGTTAGTATTCAACAAATGACAGCAACAGAACTGCATATTATTAACCACTATGTTTCCATTTTCTTTATCAGTATATGTAACTATAAGTGGTAACATCTTATCCTTCTCCTCTCCCTTAATCAGTCCCACCCCCATGTCCTTCCTTTGAACACACATGCACATGCACGCACACACACACACACACACACATACTCTCAAAGCTCGATCACACAAATCTTTCAATTCCAACTGCCTGACATTTCAACACCTCACTCTTTGTTTTCCATTTCTATTACACATGACATCCATTCAACAAAGTTTCCTTGACAACGATGATGAAGTGACTGAATATGAGGATAATGATGTTAGATCAGTAAATTGCATTTATTATTATAGTTTCAAAGTGCATACATAAGTCATACAGGCATAGTTCATTCATTCAACAGCAAACTTTTTTTCCCAAAGTATTACGGGGGTACAAATGTTTTTGGTTACATGGATCACTTTTGCTTGAGTCAGGGTTAAAAGTCTGCCCATCACCCAGATAGTGTACATTGTACCCATTAGGTAGGTTTTCACTCATCCCCTTCTTCCCCCGCCCCCGTGCTTGATTTTCACTGAGTTTTTCTTCATTCTGTGCACATGTGTGTTCATCAGTTAGTTCCAATTTAATAGCAACTACATGTGGTGTTTGTTTTTCCTTTCTTGAGATACTTCACTTAGGAAAATGGTCTCCAATTCCATCCAAATTGCTGCAAAAGACCTTAATTCATCCTTCTTCGTGGCTGAATAGTATTCCATAGTATACATATATCACATTTTATTAATCCTCATGAATTGACGGGCACTCGGGTTGATTCCACATCTTTGTGATTGTGAATTCTGCTGCAATAAACTAAAAGAAATTCTAGTGCAAGTGTCTTTTTGATAAAATTACTTTTTTCCCTTTGGGTAAGAACTCAGTAGTGGGATTGCTGGATCGAATGGTATATCTACTTTCGGTCTTTTAGGAATCTCCACACTGTTTTCCATAGAGGTTGTGCTAATTTGCAGTCCCACCAACAGTGCATTAAGTTTTCATTTCTCTCTGCATCCACACCAGTGTCTATTGTCTTGGACTTTTTAATAAAAGCCATTCTAACTGAGATAAGGTGATATTTCATTATGTTTTTAATTTGCATTTCCCTGATAATTAGTGACATTGAGAATTTTTTCATATATTTATTGGCCATTTGTCTATCTTCTTTTCAAAAGCTTCTGCTCATGTCTTTTTCCCAAAGACTTTTTCAATGGGGCTGTTTTTTTCCCTGCTAATTTGCTTGAATTCTTTGTAGATTCTGGTTATTAGCCCTTTATTGGATGTACAGCTTTCGAATATTTTCTCTCATTCTATAGGTTGTCTGTTTGCTCTGTTGATTATTTCCTTGGCTATGTAGAAGCTTTTAATTTAATCAAGTCCCATTTATTTATTTTTGTTGTTGCTATGACTGCCATTAGGCAAGTAAACATTTTTAAGAGACTACCATATGTATCAGGCCCTGCAAAGGTTCTTTTGGGCCCCAAACAATGATGTAACATATCAAAATCTCATCTAAAGTTAAATTCAGGCAAAATCTCAGTTATTACCCTATGGTCAAGCCATAGAACATTCATTTTTTAAGCAATTACTTGTAGAAAATAATTCATTAAGTTACGAATTGTTTTCCCTTCTTAGAACTTTGCTTTAGTCTATAGATACATTTTTCTAGCCATGACTTAATCATCTGAATATTAAGGAAGTTTGACTAAATAGTCTCAGAGGTCATTTTCTGTTGTAATGTTCTATGAGAAGAAAGACAAAAATAGCTCTCTATGATTAGGGCTTAAGTAAATAAGAACAGGAAAGAAATATAAGGCATTCAAAAATAATGGCTAGAAGGATATGCACAAAATTGATTATTTCTGGGTGGTCAGCTTGTAGATAAATTTTATTATTACCTTAAAGTAATATTCTCTGTCTCTCCTCTTTATTCCTTTCCTGTTTGGTTGCACTAGTATTATATGGGCTGCCAAAAGAAGTAAAATGTGATCAGCTTTCCTGGAACACTAAGTCTGGAGAAATTCAGTGGGGATACTCCTGGCTCTCAACTGATGGATAGGTCAACTGAGCAACAACTGACATATAATGGAAAAATCATAGACCTCAGAGTCCAAAAATTGTACTTTAAGTTCCACTTTTTCTTTTGGTTTTATACTCAACTACAAACAATGCATGTATCCCCTCCAAGGCTCAGATTTAGCATCTACAAAATGGAGACCTTCACAACTGCAATTGTGAAGGCACAACCTTTGACTGACTGGCTATCTATGTCTATCAATGCAAGATAGATGTTGTTATTCCTTATCTTCTAGGCGAGAAAGCAGAGACTCATCGAGGTTAAAAGAGATAGTATTGGTGAAAAAGTATATTGTAAATCTCAAAGTTCTACCTGCATTTTATTGTAGGTATTGCTGTTAGATCACCCCATGCAAATATTAGAGTTTTATGCCTGGGTGATTATAGTAATATAGACAAAGTCAACTTGGACTATGAGTAGCTGTATTTGTTCTCTTTAATTTTAGATATAGAGAGAAAAAATATCAAGAGGAGAGTGGCATTTGCTCTTTCCACTGAACTTTAACCAGTGGTAAAATGGTCTATGTCTATCTTCACAAGGGGGCGTCACTAGCACTTCGCAAAGTGACTGGACTACAGCAGGAGTTCAGTAAGAATAATAAAAACCCTTCCAGTGAGTGATGTGAGTTCATCTCTTCACTTACATAAAATGCCTGATCATATTATTGCAAGATTAAAGAAAAGGCCATGTGGTTTGCCAGCTGGGAGCTGTTGGATGCGCAATCTAAATGCATGTGGTCACATGGCTGTGTCTTGATCCCACCTCACTATTACCTGCTCTGGCTTAAATATTGATTCTGGGTCCTCTGGCTGACTGAAATTTCCAGGATAGTAGGAACAGTTATAGGCATAGCCTTGTGTCTTTTTTGTCCCTAATCTGGGTAAAAATAAAGAACACTGGAAATATAAGGACCCAGTCTCTGCCTCCACACTTCCCAAGTAAAACTTCCCAAGTAAAACTTCCCCTGCTGTTTCTTCACCTGATCTCCCCCTCCCCTTCCTACCTAGTCCCCACATCCCTTAGAAGATAAGAACTTCAATCAAGGGCTGGGCAGAGGACCAACATCAATTACAAACAATCACTATGCCTTACCGTGTTTTACTATTGGTAAATTAAATGAATATATAGTTAAAAGGATGACCTACATAAACAAAGGTATAGTTGTGACATATTTAATATTTCATGGCATAAATGAAACTGGTGTGCACTGGGGGCAAAAGATATTCCCAACAAGATTTGAATTTTTTTTCAAAGTGAGGGAAGTGATAAGCAGATCAAAGGAGAGGCTTAAAGAAAAAGAGAAACAGAAACATCCCTACTAACATTTGACCCGATTGTGTCTTTAAAGAGAGATCACATTTTGTCTTTCTACCCACAGACAAAAATCTCCCAAACAGCAATTTTTTAAGTCTTCAGTTTCTGCTATGAAATCAATTACTTTTTCACGAATAGTACACTAACCCTCCCCCACTACTCTTACAACTTATCTAGGATAGAGTCTATTTTGGGGTCAGTTGATTTGTTCAGCTCACTTTTCATGATAAGCATGAGAATTACTCAATGTTTTATACTCTAAATTTGAAGGAAACTTCTATACCTGCCCCATCAAATTACAGGTTGGTTACCATCTTAGCTTATCGAATTTATGATCTGTGGGTTTCCGTGACCACTAACAACTGTCTTGATTTTCCCTAGGTCTGCAGCAATGATGTTGAAAAGAAATTCATAAGTGTTTGGATTTGAAATATTGTATTGGCCTCATGAGACTAGAGTAAGAAAAGAGAGGAAGACTATTTCCTTCGGATTTTAACAAGACTCCAGACTGACATAATTTCCCAACCAAATGGGATCACTTTAAATAGCAGGATATGGTGATTTTTTCCTACTATTTGATTTTAGTATTTCATTTTTTAACTAGGAACCATAAGGCATCATTCAATAAATATTTAATAGGCTGCTATAATATTGAAGGTATTCTGCTAAGTCCCGCTGAAGATGTAAAGGAAAATAAGACATGACTTTCTTCCAATTCAGTTATGCCATTACATATATGTGTAATCCAGTTATACATATGTATGTAATGGCATAAATGGAATGAAAGCAAATGATATATATTATATATGTATTAATATATATACACACACACATACATACATAAAGATACAAATGCTTCTGTATAAATATTTATCTATCTCCATATAGGTAGATTAGATAGATAGATAAATAGATAATAACTCAAACATAAGGCAGCACATATGTTCAAATAGAGGAATGGCAATGTATAAAAAGGAAGAGTGGAAATATCAGAAAAGAATTAAAAGGCATGAGCTCTAAGTTGTCTTCAATCCTGTGCCCCCAAAAAATAAATAAATAAATAAATAAAAATAAATGAGGAGAATTTCAACTGATGGAGAAGAAAGGATTGGCAGATATGAGATAACCCATTTTACAGGTGAGAAAACTAAGTCTCAGTGAGATTAAACAATTATTAATAACTTACCCTAGGTCTGGCTCTTAAGCACTATATGGTACTGTTTCAACTGAAGCATGCTTCTTTAATTTTGTATTCCTTTTCCCAAAGGCAGAAATTTATTTTAATTTTCCAACCTTCATTTTAAACTGAATATAATGAGACTGTGTTTTACATTTCTATCATTTGTACTTATTTGTACTCCCATACATACAAGCAGCAATATTGTCGTTCTTATACCCTGACTTTGGTAATAGATTGTCTGGATTCAAATATAAGTTTATCTTTTTGCTATCTGTGTGACATTGGACAAGTTATTTAAAATCTCTGTGTCTTCGTTTCCTCATCTTAATTCAATATAATAAAAATAACTACCACATCAGATCTTATAAGAATAAAATTATGTAATACATGTAAAATGCTGATAGAATGTCTAACACAAAGTAAGCTCTCAATAAATGTCAGATATTATTACTTTGTATCTCTTACATTGTACTTATCATATTATATCATAATTTCTGTTTGACTATTATCCCCAAAAGGCAGGGACAATATTGTTAACAGAAAAAGAACCCAAACTTTGTAATTTAAAGAGGTTTATTCTGAGCCAAATGTGTGTGAATGGTTCAGAGCACATGATCTCAAGAGGACCTGAAAAAATGTGCCCAAGGTAGCTGGGTTACAATTTGGTTTTATACATTCATGAAGACCAGAACTACATGTAAGACCCTAAGTCAATAGGGCTTATAGGTTATAGGTGGGTTTCAAGATTCTTTGATTTGTAATTGGCTAAAGAAATGAAGCTTTGCCTAAAGGCTTGGAATGTTTTAACTTAAGATAAGGATGTCTGTTAATTAGAGACAAGCCACTGGACATTTATCTAAACTCAAGTGATCTGTTGAGTAAACTGATGGCCTACAGATACGGTTTGAGCTTTGTCTTGTATGGTCTTGGGCCTGTTAATGAGTTACAAAGGAAATCTCCAAGAAAAGAGGAGGGGAGGGTATGACAAGGCATGTCTGACCTCTCTTTCTTATGGCTATTAACTCATCTTTAGGGTATTTCTGGGGTCTCCTTGACTAAGAGGGGGTCCAATCAGTCAGCTGAGGGGGCTTAAGATTTTATTTTAGTCCACAATATCATTTCATCTTTGCAGCCCTGATGGCTAGTAGTGTCTGAAACATGGGAAGAATACATTAAATATCTAAGGGATGGATGGATGGAAAAGTCCTTTTAAATCAGCAAGCTAACATTTCACATCCGATGAGGCATTCAGCCTAGAAAAGCATACCCAGGTGTTCTCTGTTAATTTTCAGAATGTGATAAATTCATCACACTCATAGCAGTAAACTGCAGATGGTAAACGCATCAAAAATTCCCTGCAAACAGAGAGAAAAGAGGTATCTGTGGCCCTTGCTCATCACACATTTTCAACAAATCTAGTTATGTAACTCCACAGAAGCTAATAAGAAGCAATGAGGACTAATGACTCGGGAGTTCTCTTGATTTCAGAATAATCCACACCAATCTTACTTTGTTCAAAACATAAGTGCTTTTGGGTAGTTGCCCTCACTTGTGGATGTTTCATTACTTTTCCATGATAATGAATCATTTGGTTGCATTGCCCATCCCACCATCCTCCATTCTCATCCTCAATATCTGCATTCATGTGCCATATTAACCTCTTGAGGCTCTTACTTTGAAATTCTTAGTCCCAAGAGACAAAAAAATGGACCAGAAAATAAATATAGTAGTACCGAATATATACACACATGTATGTGTATACATGTGTATGTGTACATATGTGCATGTGCATATATGTATAACCAACTTTTAAAAAGATAATAGTTGGATTATTGGTATTGTTAGGAATTCAGTACAGCAAATGTGGACTGACCTTAGCCCAACAGTCAAGAACCTGAGCGCTGGAGTGCTCCTACTTGGGTTTGAAGCTCAGCTCCATTGTGTGCTACCTGTGTCTCCCTCTTGTCACTTTTCTGAACATCTGTTTTCTCATTTATATCTTTTTCACTGGCTTGTTGTCAAGATTAAATGAAATAATTAGGTATAGCATTTTCACAATGTCTGGCATGAAATAAGCTCTTACTAATATTATTATTTTACTTTGTAACAGTCATTGAGAACATTTATAGAGATGAAACAAGGTATGTTTTTGTTTTGTTTTCTTTTGTTTTGTTTTGTTTATGAGAGACAGGGTCTTGCTCCATCACCCAGGCTTGAGTGCTGTGGCATGATCATAGTTTACTGTAACCGCAAACTCCTAGACTCAAGCGATCCTCCCACCTCAGCCTCTCAAAGTGCTGGGATAACAGGTGTGAGCCACCTCACCTGACTGAAGCAAGGTATTTTAATGGAAATATACAAATGGTACAAGAGAAATATAGATAAGAGAACTAGAAAAGAAGGCAACGTTATTATCATTGTCATTTTACAGGTATGGAAACTAAGGCTTAGAGATGTTAGTAACTGGCAATAGGTTAATTTCCTGAAAATCAGTTTGACAAAATTCAGCTTCCTAAATGTCTAATTTATTCTATTTATCAATGGTTTTATTAGCTTTAATTAATGAAGAAATTGAAAATCAAACAATATTTTAAGAGCTCAAAAGGAAGGTTGAATTTTGGTTTCTGCCAATAAAACATATTTTAGAAAAAAGAAACATCAGCATTTATCATGGGAATTTTTCAATTTCTACTGATTTCTAGACCCATTTTAATATTATTTGTTTTGCCAAACTTTTTGGCAATTTTAGGTTTTTTTAGACAATTTTTAAAAATTCTTCCTTTGCATTTTCTGATACATAGTCAAGGAGTATCAGAGGTACTAATCATATGATCTACCATAGCAAAATAT
Source organism: Lepilemur ruficaudatus (assembly GCA_963574885.1). NCBI lineage: Eukaryota > Metazoa > Chordata > Mammalia > Primates > Lepilemuridae > Lepilemur > Lepilemur ruficaudatus. Next base: position 28,243 of record CAUYRT010008466.1, on the reverse strand, counting down.
TCTGAACAGCCCCACTTTCTTTACACACTTTGAGTAAACTCTTTTTTATGTCCAGCATTTCGATAAACTTATAACACATTGGTCTATTCCAATTATCTCTTGTCAGCAAATAGAATTTCTGCATTTCCTATGTGATGAGACTTTTTTCCAGGTTATTTTTATTTCTTTACAATGCTTTGGATTTAAATTTAAATTCTTAATTTAATTTAAATATGTAATTCAATCTTACTTTAATCAAAATAACTGAAAACTGAACTTAATTTAAAATAAAGATTTAATTCCATTTAAAATTGAAGCTCAATTTAATTTAAAATTAAAATTTAATTTAATTTAAAATTGTGATTATTTCACATGCTTTTGAATTTAATTTAAATTTTAAATGGCTACAGATACAAACTGAAAGTTGATATGCCATTTGAGATGTTGGCAAGAGAATATTAAAAGTCCTGAAACTTTGAAAAAATACAGAATGACATTCAAAAGTATCCAAATTCACATCCAAAAGAAGTAACAATCCTATCACGTATGAAAGTCAATTTGTTGGCTGGAAAATAGCATTTCTTATGGGAACTTGTTATCATTTTTAAAAATTCTTTGACCATTTTCTCAACTGTCTTATCAGCCTTAGTGTAATTCATATTCTTATTAAACTTAGTAACATAGTTGTTAAAACTATCAGAAGTAAATTTGGCAAAAAGTAGTTATTTGGTTAGAGCAACAGGAGAGTTGATCTGCTTCCAAGGTTATATACAGACACCTAGTACTGGAGCCAAAATCTGCCTGAGGCATAGACAAATCTCCTTTCCCGTACATTTCCGAGAACATGGGCCAAAGAAACTCAAATGGAAAGTTCACCATGATTAGTCTACATTAGCACGTTTTACATGACCATAGACTTCCAGGTTCCAGGCTAAGTGAAATTTTGGTTTTGACTACATAATCAGAAAAATTAACCAATATGTTGAAGGTTGTTTCCAAACAATTTATGTTGAAGGATAAAGCCTCCTTTTAGTGCCCTCCACATTCTCAGCTAACTGTTATCTCCCAAACATCCTTTTGATCAAACAAGGAGGGAGCTCCATTTTTTGATCCTCTAGTATTTTATTAGAAACTATTTGGTTACCTGTTCAAACAGACAGACTTTGAAACATGCCATACTATTTTTTACTGTAGCTTTTACTCCTTAAAGGAGTTCGTAAAATTTTCTCTTTTAGAAGAAAAACAAGATGATGCACTAAAGAGAAAAAAACATATTTGATAGGTACCCAAAGAAACAGAAAAACAAACAATAGTTGCCTCTTTATTCCAACATTTAACAGTTTTGTCTCATTATTTTGAATTTATGGTTACCGTTTAGGAAACTACTGTCACCAATGTTTGTGATAAAACGTTGCTAAAATACATATTTATACTATCTCTTTTCAAGAGTTATATAAATCCCTATTTATTTAAAGAAAAGAAATGTCATACTTTTCAGTGATTTTATTTCCTTTCTGTAATAGAAAACATTTTAGAAAAAGCCAAGAAAATTAGGAAAGAGCAAGGAATGGTATACCACATACCATGCGTAGGCGTTCAGTAAATGGTATTTTATGTTGATAAGGAGAAGGAAGAGAAAAATGAGGGGGAAGTATAAATCTAAGTACATTTTTTTAAATTTATGTTGCAAGACAGAATTATTTAGTCACACCTCTATATTTAATGTAAAATCAGTGATGAAGCAATCACTAAAGTATAAATCAGGCAATAGAGAATAAGAACTATGATCTATTTTTTAACCATTTTCTTGATGAGAGAAGAAAATACATTCCATGATGGATATGTTTTTGGAATTCAGATAATTGAGGCTTTTTTTTAAGCACCAAGGCATGTCAACATGATTGTCATTTCAGATACAATTGTCAAGTACCTACTATCCACCAGCAATATATTCATTTATTTAATTTTTCGGGTACTATTACCACCACTATTTTACAGATGAGGAAACAAAGATCAAAAAGGTTAAGGGCCTCATCTAATGTCTTAACGGCTTATAAGCAAAAAAGTCAAGATTGGAAGTTGTAATTCTGGAGACTGAGTGGAAATAGATTTTTTGTTAATCCAGAGAGGCAGTATTGTCTGGTGACTTAGAAAGCATGAACCCTAGCACCAGACTGCCTGCATTCTAACTATATGCCCTCAGGCATTTTATCTAACTTCCCTGTTCTTCAGTTTCCTCATCTGAAAAGTGAGTATTTTGATGTTTAAATAATGTAATATATGTAAGGCAATCAGATCAGTGTCTGATAATTAATAATTGTCAGCTATTATTAACTCTTACCCAGGATCTATTCCCTCTTCTTCTAGAAAAAAATAACCCACATATTCCCTTGGGGAATCTCTCTTCCACCACTCTTAGTCCGCATGGTTTGGATGGTGTAACTCAATCCTGGCTCCAGACATAAATATATGCCCCAAACCTGCTCAATCAGAGTCAAGACTTCCCATGGCTACAGGCACTGGTTCAGGAGTGGGGTTACGAAAGACGCTGATCCAGTGAAACTTAATTTGGGGACTTTTGGGAAAACTGTTAGGGAAGAAGGAGCCTGCCTCTTTTTCAATTGGATTGAGGAGCATCAGAATGTAAGTGTGGAGTTTCCAGGGACGACTTTATAGAAAGAGAGTGCGTGAGGGTGAATCCCATGTGGGACAAAACATAAATAAATGACAGAGAAGGAGAAAATCAAATCTGAAGGCATCATTTGAGCCCCTCTATCAAGCTTTGTCTGATGAGATTTACTCATGAACTTTAAAGGTACATGAGCCAATCTTACTTTTTGCTTAAGTCCGTTTCAGTTGGGTTTCTGTAACTTGTAAGCAAAACTATTTTTATTATTATCTCTACTATCCTCTATTTAAAAAGTTAAGCATCTATTCATTTAGTGCAACTACTCCCACTTCCTCCCTCCAAATAAATTGGTCCAAAATCCTGAGCAGTGCTAAATGTGGCCCCCACTTATCATCTCCCCTTTACAGAGAAGGAAGCTACAGGTTTAAGAGATTAAGCAAATGTTCTGAGTTCATATACCTATTATGTATGTATCATTTCAATTTTAAAAAGTATCTAAGGTGGCTCATGCAAATACAAATAGACTTAAGAAAAATTGCGTGGACCCTTTTTGAATTCTCTTGTTGCACTAAATGATTAAGTTCCCAATTTTTCTCTTTAAAAAGGGGGAAAGGAATATCCTGACAGACAGTTTGTCCTGATCAACAAATCTTGTCATAAAATTCAAGCGTTTCCCCCCTGCCCCCATTTCTGTAAGCTGCCATGAAGTTGCATCCCTCTCTTCCTATATTAAATCCATTAAATGAAGGCAGATCATAGGGCAGAGAAAGACATACAGCTGGGGTGTAAGCACACACTTAACATTTGGCCTTCTCATCTAAATTATCTGGCTCCACAGACATGAGGCTTTTGGAAGCATAATTTTAGATGTCAATTGAAAATCCTAAATGCTACCGAAGCAAAAATTTGTTTTCACTATTATTCCTTAGTTTAATAGATGTGAGAAAGCTAAATTAAATGTGAACTCTCTGATTCCTAGACAGACTGCCAGTCTATAACATGACATAAAATTTTTGGTGAAAACACCAAATTCTCCTATACCAGTGAAACTATGTCTTATGCAATCCAATAATAATATTCAGGTCCACACGTTTAAGAAAATGATCTTTATTTCTCCATCTGAAAAACCTTACATAATTTATGGCACAATGCACATCCTAGGCACCACTATGAAAATAATTCCCTATGACTTCAAACGGGCACAACCAATATTGTTTAATTTTTTAACGTCCTCTACATGCAACTATCTCACAAGCCATTTCAGTACCAGCAATAAGGAGGTGGGAAAAGAAGCAGAGAAAAGAGGAATGATAAACTAAGAGAGAGAAGGTTATTAATAATTGCAGAATTAGATGGCCTTGCTAAATGAAAAGGATGATGGAGTTGACAGCTTCATAATTACCTCTGATTGATTGATATGACAAATGTAACAATAGCAGATGATGTACAGCACAGCTCTAAACAGTGATAAGTCACATACATCAAAACACAACAGCAGATGCTCTTTTTTATTTATTTATTATTTTAATTTTTGTTTAATCTTTGAAAGTTTCCCTGGTTCATTGCCTCCAGTGTCTGATTTTTCTTTTCTGGACATAGGAGTTTAACTTAAGCCATGGGAATCGTGCAGGGCCTGGGTAGAGGCCAGGAAAGAGGGTCTCTGCACCCAGAGAGGTGAGTACTGTCATTGCCAAGAATTCCATGGAATCAATAGTCCAAATACAAGGTGGAGAGAGCGAAAGATAATTAGCCAGGAAAAAAGTGACCAAATAAGCCAGTAATTCAATAGGAAATCTGAAACAGGAGTTAGGGCTTGAAGCATAGAATCAAGGATGGAAGAGGCAGGGAGATGAAAGTAGGAAATCTCAAGTTCAGGTGAGCCAAGAGTCCCTGTATGTGAATTATATAGCAGGAGCCATTGGCCTCAGCTGTCCCAAAGGCCTGAGGCCATCATAGCAAGGCAGTTATGCTGAAAAGGCCAAAGAGCCTAAGGATACAAATTGGAAATAATAATGTCCTATAATCCCCAAGCTGAAATGCCAATGGAAGATCTTTCATAGAAGAGAAATTTTAAAATAATTACCAAAATTAATGTCTCAATTATTCATTCATGGAAGATAAAATAGTGGATGAAGAATATATTTGGAATTGTGCAAAACTTGAAGTCTATCTAGGCTCTTTACCTGACTTTGTGTGCTTCGGTTAGTAACTTGCTTATCTAAGACTCAATCTCCTGAGAAGAAGAATAATAGTGCTTACCTCACAAGGTCTTATAAAGATAAAATGATACAATCCGCATAAAGCATTTAACATATGAGTTATCATATAGAAATTACTGTGTACTTTTGTTTAAAGGAATGGCTTCATTCAGATATAACTGACTGACAATAAACTACACATATTTAAGTTGTACAATATAAGTTTTAACATATGCATACCCTCATTAAACCATCTCCACAATTAGGAAAATGAACATACCCATCACTCTAAAAGTTCTCATATGCCCTTTTCTCTATTTCTTTTGTTCTATTCTTCCCACTCTCACCACCTGCCTCAGCATCTCAGGAAACAACTTATTTTCTTTCTGTCACTATAGATTAGTTTTTATACTTTAGAATTTTATACTATGGAGTCATACCATGTACTTTTTTAGTGTGGAAAGGTGGTATAGCTTCTGTCACTCAACATAGTATTTTTGAGATTTATTGTGTCAGGAATTTCCAAACCACCCTTATCTTCGATGATTTTCTAGGACTCCCAGGGCTTAGACTTAGCATAAAGTCCTGCCCACAGCTATGATTCATTACACTAAAAGGATACAAAGCACAACCAGCGAAGGGATAAGGTGTATGAGGCAAAGTCCAGAGGAAAACAGATGCAAGCTTCCAAGAGTCCTCCCAGTGAAGTCACAGAACACACTTAATTACCCTAGCAACAAGTTACAACAATGTACATGAAATATCATTTACCAAGAAAGCTTATTAGAGACTTAGTGTCCAAGGTTTTTATTAGGGGATAGTGACGTAGGCAGCCTCTACCTGGCATGGTCCAAAATTCCAGACTCCCAGAAGGAAAGCAGGTGGTCAGCATAAACAATATTATTGGCAAAAACAGTTTAAGAACACTGATCCATTCTTAATAGCTCTGGGAATGGTGGAAACTCTCTCAAAATCCAAGTTCCCAGATGATAGCCAAAGACCACCCTTTGAAGCAGGGCCTATTAAGCATAGCAGCCACAGACCTGCTAGGCTAACTTTTTAATAAACATTTATTCATGTTGTGGCATGTGTTGATAGTCCATTCATTTTCATTGTTGAATAGCATTCCATTGTATATATGTACCACATTTTCTTTATCCAATCACTTATTGATGAATGGTTAGGTTGTTTCTAGTTTGAAGCTACTACAAATAAAGCTGCTATGAACCTCCATGTCCTGGTCTTTGTATGTCCATACAAATGAACATTTGGACATACGTTTTCATTCCTCTTGGGTAAATATCTAGGAGTAGAATGGCAGGATAATTTGGTAGGTGTCTGTTGAATTATGCAAGAAATTACCAAAGTGTTTTCCAAACTGGCTGTACCATCATTTCACATTCCCACCAGCAGTGTATAAAAGTTTCACTTCTTCCACCTCTAGCCAATGCTTCGTATCTTCTTCATTCTTCTTAATTTCAGACATTCTAAGAGGTGTGTGTGTGGTTGTATATCATTGTGTATCTCATTTTCCTAATAACTCATGGAGTTAAATGTCTTTTTATGTGTTAATTTTCCATGCCTGTATCTTTTTATTTTGGGGTAAAGTGTCTATTCAAACATTTTGTCCATTTTTTAAAAAGTGTATTTTTTCTTATTAGTGAATTTTGAGAATTTTTATATATTATGTATATAATTCCTTTGTCATATAGGTGACTTGCCAATATTTTCTCTTAGTCTACGGCTTGTCTTAATTTTGAAGACCAACTTCTCAATTTTTTTCTGTAAGCACTGTGCTTTTGGATCCTTTCTAAGAAATCTTTGCCTAACCAAAAACCATATTTTCTCCCGTATTTTCTTATAGAAGTTTTATGATTTGGGCTTAGATTTATATCTATGATTCATTTTGAATTAATATTTATGTATTATGCAAGGTATGGGTGGAAGTTTTGCTTTGTTTTGTTTTGTTTTGTTTTTGTATATGAATGTTCCATTGTTCCAGCCCCATTTGTTGAAAAGACTATCTCGTCTTACTGAATTGCATTCACACCTTTGTTAAAACACAATGGAGTATAGATAGGTGTGAGTCTATTGGTGAGCATTGTATTCTATTTTGCTCTGGAATTATTTTCCAAGATTTTTTTTTTAAACATTTCTTATTGTCCAAGTCTGATGGTAATAAACTATTCCACCTTTTTTAAGTCTTAAATGTCTTTACTTTGCATTCATTTATGAGACATGTGGTAGGTATATGTCTTAGTTGGTTTGGACTGCTATAACAGAAAGCCATAGACTGGGTCACTTATAAGCAACAGAAATTTATTTCTCACAGTTCTGGAGGTTGAGACAAGATCAAGGCACCAGCAGATTCAGAGTCTGGTTAGGGCACACTTATTGGTTCACAGACAGCCAGCATCTTGCTGTGTTCTCACATGGCAGGTGGGGCCAGGGAACTCTCTGAGGTCTTTTATCCCGATCATTCAGGTTCCACCCTCGTAGCCTAATCATATCCCAAAGGTCCATCTCCAAATATCATCGCATTGGGAATTAGGTTTCAACATATGAGTTTTGGGGGACACATTCAGTCTATAGTAGTATAATATTCTATGTTGGTTTTTTCTTTCTTTCAGCTCTTTAAAGATATCACTACTGCCTTCTGATTACATTATGTCTGACTTGAAGTTCACTGTCTTTGCTTCTCTGTTTTTAATGCATTTTTTCCCTAGCTGTTTAAAATTATTTTTCTTTATCACTTATTTTAAACATTTTAATTATAATGCTTAGGATTTCTAGTGCTTTGAACTTTTTCTATTTGTGAGTTTATAGTTTTCCACAAATTCTAAAAATTATGAGACATTATTTCTTCAAAACGTTTCCTGTCTTAATTCTATCCTCTCTTTTGAGGACTTCAATTACACATATATTAAGCCACTTAAAGTTGTTCCACAGTTCACTCATTTTCTATTCCTTTTTTTTTTTTTTTTGGCTTTTTCTTCATGTGCTTCATTTCAGGTAGTGTTTTTTGCTATGTCTTCAAACTCACTTATCTTTTCTTCTGCAATGTCTAACCTGCTGTTAATCAAATTTAGGGTAGTTTTTCATCTCAGACATTATAGTTTACATGACTAGAGGTTTAATTTGAGTCTTTTTGTATCTTCTGTATCCCTACTTAATATCTTACCTCTAGGTTCTTGAAAATACAAAATAGTGTGGCTCAAAGGATACAAGAAAGCAGGTAAATAGGATGAACAAGTTTAGAGATCAAATGTGCAAATAAGGACTAAAGTTATATTGTATTCAGGATTTTTGTTAAATAAGTAGATTATAGCTGCTCTTGTCACACAAAAAAGTAACTATGTGTGATAGATATGTTAATCAGCTTCACTATAGTAACCATTTTACTACCTATATGTATCCCATAACATCATGTTGTAAGCCCCAAATATGTACAATAAAATTTATTTTAAAAGTAAAATAAAATATATATTTTAATGTTCTCATCTACTAACTCAATTTTCTGCGACATTTTGAGGTTGGTTTTGATAGATTAATTTTTCTCATTATGGGTCATATTTTCTGCTTCTTCACACGCTTCATTGATTGAATGCTAGAATTGTGAATTTTGTTTTGTTGAATCCTAGATACTTTGGTATTCCCATAAATATTCTTGAGCCTAGTTATGGGACAAAGTTAGGTTACTAGGAATCAACTTTCAGGCCTGCTTTTAAGCTTTGTCATGCGATAACATAGCAGCATTTAGCTAGGTCCAATTTTACCCCACCATTGAAGCAAAACCCTTCTGAGTGTTCTCACCAGTATACCATGAACTATGAAGTTTTCCACTCTAGCTAATGGGGCAGGAACTGTTTCTGGCCCTGTGTCAGTTCTGAGCACTCTTTCCTCAGAAAGTTAGTTATTTCCCCAGCCTTGGCTAGTTTCCTCACACATGCACTAATCAATACTCAGATGACGACTTGATGGGGACCTTCTTTAGATCTCTGAAGGTCACTTCTCTGTAGCTCTCACCTTTCCAGCTCCCTTAGCCTCCCCACATTCCCAGATCCATCTCCTCAACTCATGGGGCTCATTTTGCTCACATGGGTTTCCCTGCCCTGAGCTGCATCCTGAAGCTTTCAACAGACATGTCTTGGACCATTTTAGGGCTTATCTTATTTATTTCCCCCATGTCTTGAGGGTCACTATTGTTTGCTGCCTAATGTCTCAAAAATAGTCATTTCATAAATTTTGTCTGGCTTTTAGTTATTTCATGTGGAAAAGTAAATTCTGGCCTCTGTTTCTTTATCTTGGCTGGAAGCCCTAGGTACTTTTTTAAATGTATGAATAAATTCATTTATATCAGTATCTTTGATTATTGGGTTACTTAAATAGACTTACCTTTAATTTGCTACCATTAAAGGCAATGTATATATTTATGTATGTGTATATTTATGTGTTTTAAAACAGAACAAGATCCTAGAGAAACTTCAGTACAAAGGCTTGAATACTTGTTGTTTTTTAACTGAAGGCTACATGATCAAAAGTCCATGTATATGTGAGCTACATTAAGTTTATTTTGTTAATAAGGTCAATAAATAGAGAAAAACCATACCTAGCATACAAGAATAGAATATGGGTTAGTGCATATAAAAACTTTATTTATACTATTTTTTCTCTTTGCCAATTATCTTTCATAGTGTCCCAGTTTCTTGGTGTAATTTTGGTGGAATTAAACCTGGACAGCTGAAAATTATATAATTAAATATATAAAGCTTCAATTAAAAATTATAATTGATTAAAAACTGCTAACATGACACCTGGTAGCAGAAACATATGAACACAAAAATGGCCTATTGGTTGATATGTACCAGATAGTTATTGAAAAATGAGGAAAGGAGATGGGTAGATAAAACATTTTTCATAGAATATATTCAATCAAGAAGACACATGGTAGATAACTTGTATGTAAATCTCCTTTTTACAGATGAGGAAACTGAAACACAAATTTAAAAAGCATCCAGAGTCACACAGTTGGTATTTTACTAAATATGGATATGAAATCAAATCTCTTTATACTAGGAATTATTAATTTACTTATATGTTTTCTCAGAATGGAAATTACTTCTTCAGTGTGAAATCATTTCTCCATATCAGAATATGCAATCCAGAGAGAAGCCATTGTTGAGTCTTAACTAATCAATTATTCAAACTAATTTGTGATAGATGTTATTTGAATAGGTGAAAAATACTTAAAATTCATTTATTAATTCAACTAATGTTTTTTGAACACCTTCTCCACACCATTCATCATTCTAGGTGACTGAAATATAGAGGTGAACAAGACAGACAAATTCCTGCTCTGAAAGTTTTTACCTTTTAGTTTGGACAAGAGGGAGAGAAGGTGAAAAGACAAAAAAAAAAGTATAGAAATATGATTTCAATTAGTGATGAGTGACCATATACAAGGGCTATACGGAAAGTATCCAACCACTGTTAATATAATGAGAACAGATTACATGGCTGGATACTTTCTAGACAGTCCTCATGCAATAAACATAATACAGGGATAGAAAAGTGGTATATCGTGAAAAATGATACAGATGGATGGATTTGTAATATACACGGGGGTAGATATCATAAAATTTTCTGATGGATTGTATGAGGGAAGTGAAGGAAAGAAAGGAATGGGGCTGGGGCAGGGAGTGATAGAAAAGGAGCTAGAGGGAGGAGTCAAAATTTCTGTCTGACCTAAATAAGTGTGAGTTCCATATTAGAATAGTCTTTCTCAAATTTTAAGCCCCAAATTAGTAGAAGAAAATAAATAATAACAATCAAAGCAGAAATAAATAAAATTATGACCAAAAAATATAAAAGATCAATAAAACTAAAAGTTGGTTTTTTGAAAAGATAAACAAAATAGACAAACCTTTAGCCAGACTAACTAAGAGAAAAAGAGGGAAGACCCAAATAAATAAAATCAGAAACAAAAAAAAAGAGAGACATTACAACTGATACTGCAGAAATTCAAAAGATCATTAGAGATTATTATGAGCAACTATCTGCTAATAATTTGGAAAATCCAGAAGAAATAGAGAAATTCCTAGACACATATAACTTACCAAGATTGAATCATGAAGAAATCCACAACCTGAATAGACCAATAACAGGTAATGAGATAGAACCAGTAATAAAAAGTCTCCCATCACAGAAAAGCCCAGGATCTGATGGCTTCACTGCAGAATTCTATCAAACATTTAAAGAACATTAGTCCCACTCAAACTATTTCAAAACATCCAGGAGTAGGGAATACTTCCAAACTTATTCTATGAGGCCAGTATGACCTTGATTAAAAAATCAGACAAAGACGCAACAAAAAAAGAAAACTACAGGCAAATATCTCTGATGAACATAGATGCAAAAGTCCTCAACAAAATACTAACAGAATTCAACAACACATTTTTAAAAATCATTCATCATGATCAAGTGGAATTCATCCCAGGCATGCAAGAATGGTTCAACATATGCAAATCAATAAATGTGATATATCATATCAACATAATAAAGAACAAAAACCATATGATCACTTCAATTGATGCAAAAAAAGCATTACTAAAATTCAATATCCCTTCATGATAAAAATTCTCAAAAAACTGGGTACAGAAGGAACATACCTCAATATGGTAAAAGTCAAATAATGTAAACCCACAGTCATCATAACAAACATGGAAAAACAGAGTCTTTCCTCTAAGATCTGGAACAAGACAAGGATGCCCACTTTCACAACTGTTATTCAACACAGTAGTAGAAGTCCTAACTAAAGCAATTAGATAAGAAAAAGAAATAAAAGGCATTCAAATTGGAAAGGAAGAAGTCAAATTATCCTTGTTTGCCAATGGTACGGTCTTGTATTTAGGAAAACCTAAAGACTCCACCAAAAAAAAAAACTATTGGAACTGATAAACAAAATCTGTAAAGTTGCAAGATACAAAATCAACATACAAAAATCAGTAACATTTCTATATACCAACAGAAACAATCTGAAAAAGAAACCAAGAAAGTAATCCCATTTGCAATAGCTACAAATAAAATAAAATACTTAGGAATAAACATAACCAAAGAAGTAAAAATCTCTACAATGAAAACTATAAAATACTGGTGAAAGAAATTAAAGAAGACACACAAAAAAATGTAAAGATATTCCATACTCATGGATTGGAAAAATCAACAGTGTTAAAATGTCCATACCCACAGCAATCTACAAATTCAATGCAATTCCTATCAAAATACCAATGACATTCTTTACTAAAATTTTTAAAAATCCTAAAATTCATATGGAATCACAAAGACTCTGAGCAGACAAAGCCAACCTGAGCAAAGAAAATGAAACTGGAGAAATCACATTACCTAACTTCAAGTTACACTATAGAGCTATAGTAACAAAAGCAGCATAGTACTGGCATAAAAAACAGACACATGGACCAGTGGAGCAAAATATAGAATCCAGAAATAAATTCACACATCTATGGGAAAACTCATTTTTGACAAAGATGCCAAGAACATACATTGGGGGAGGTACAGTCTCTTCAAAAAATGGTGCTGGGAAAACTAAATATCTATATGCAGAAGAATAAAACTAAATTTTTATCTCTCACCATATACAAAAATCAAATCAACATTGATTAAAGACTTAAATCTAGGACCTGAAACTCTGAAACCACTAAAAGAAAACATTGGGAAATGCTCCAGGACATTGGTCTGGGCAAGGAATTCTTGAATAATATATCAAAAGCACAGGCAACCAAAGCAAAATTACACATGGGATCACATCAAGCTAAAAATCTGCATAGCAAAGGAAAGAATCAATGAAGTAAAGAATCAGAGAATCAGAGAAAATATTTGCAAACTACCCATCTGACAAGGGATTAATAACTATTAATAGAATACAGATGAAGATCAAATAACTCAACAGAAAATAAATAATCCAATTTTAAAATAAGCAAAAGATCTTAATAGAGATTTCTCAAAAGAAGACATATAGGCCAACAGATATGTAAAAAAGTGCTCAACATCACTGATCATCAGAGAAATGCAAATCAAAAGTACAATAAGATATCATCTCACCCCAATTAAAGCGGCTTTTATCAAAAAAGTAATAACAAATGCTGGAGAAGATGTGCAGAAAGGGGAGCCCTCATATACTAGAAATGTAAATTAGTGCAACTACTATGGAAGACAGTATGGAGGTTCCTCACAAAACTAAAAATAGAACTACCATATGATCCAGCAATCCCACTGCTAGATATATACCCAAAAGAAAGGAAATCATTATATCAAAGAGATATCTGTACTCCCATGTTTATTGCAGCACTATTCACAATAGCCAAAATATAAAATCAACCTAAGTGTACATCCATGGATGAATGGATAAAGAAAATGTGGTATATATACACAATGCAATATTATTCAGCCATAAAAAAGAGTGAAATGTTGTCATTTGCAACAACATGGATCAAACTGGAGGACATTATGTTAAGTGAAATAAGCCAGGAACAGAAAGACAAATTTTGCATATTCTCACTCATATGGGGGAACTAAAATTTTTAAAAATTTAACTTATGATGATAGACAATAGAATGATAGTTACCAGAACCTGGGAAGGGTAGTAAGGAGGAGGGGATAAAGTGGAGATGGTTGATGATAGACAGAATATAGTCAGATACAATAAATAAGATCCAGTATTTGGTATCACAACAGGGTGACTATAGTTAACAATTATTTTTGCGTATTTTAAAATAACTAAAAGAGTGGAATTGAAATGTTCCTAACTCAAAGAAATAATAAATGCTTAAGGTAATGGATACCCCAATTACCCTGATTTGATCATTACACATTGTATGCCTGTTTCAAAACATCACATATACACCATAAATATATACAACTATTATGTATCCATGATAATTAAAAATAATAAAATATATAAAATTCATATTCTGTTAAAATGCAGGTTCTAATTCAGTAAATCTTGGGTAGGCCCAAGATTCAACATTTCTGACATTTCTGGGATCATGTCAATGATGCTGACACATGTTTTCAATAGCAAGTTCTTAGATAACTGAGTGGATTCCAGGTAGAATAGCAATCTGTCACTGTATAGAAGGGCAAGGAATTGAGTTAGAAAAATTTTTGTAACATCTGATATATTCCTTAAAGACAGTCCAAATAAATTGAGAATATATATTAATAGAAGAATTAGCAAACTGCAGTGTTTAGAGGAAAATCCTATAAAACTTAGTAGACAATGTATAAGAAGCCATCATTTGTATAATACAATATGAATTTAAAAGAAGTTAGAAAAGAGAACCAGAGATAAACATAGGATTTAGGGATTAGAACTAGGATGTGAACTGGACATTAAACTAGATATTGTTCTCCAGAAGGGAGGTAAAATGATAAACACTCCCCTCTGATTCCCTTTTTTGCTAATTATCCTGACCCTCCTATAAAGATCATTTGATATTTTAGAGTGAAAAAAAAAATCTATAAAGGCTTGGAGTCAAAGACAGAAGGCAAAGCCAGTAAGTCATTGGAGTTTTGACTGATGAATTTTAAATATAAACAGCTTAAAAATTAATTCTTAGACTAATGGCTAACTGGACCTTTTCTGTGAATAACAGAGAAATATAAGCACACCCAGGGACTGAAAAAGTTAAAACTACAGCTAAATTTTGATTGAACTGTAAGTTAAAAAAGAGGAGGAAGATCCCCTAAAGGGCCATTCAAAGTATCTAAATTTGCACTCACCAAAGCATGTAGTAATGTTTTAACAGCTGGAGTGGCTAAGCATTCTTCTGTTTTAGCAGTTTTAATTGCTGATGACAAGAGGGCAAGGTTAGACCCCCAGAGAGCTCGGCAGCCTCTCGGCAACACCTGAAGTGAGTGAGAGTCTGTTTTGATGAGATGAAATAGTGTCTCATGAAAAACAGAAATGTTTAATAGACTGTTCTATATATTTAAATTAATGTGGACTTGCCCTTTACTTAAACTTCACCAGCAGACTCCCCAAAAGTTCTAAGCAATAGTACTGAAATTGCTAAAATATGAAAATGGAAGTAGATCATCATCAATGAACACATATCTAGTGCCTACAGCATGGGAGCACACTGATTCTGTGTTCACGCAGATACTACATAAAGCAAAATAGGTAGTTAGCCACAAAATGTAATAGGGATTTAGCAATTATCTGGTCCATTCAGCCAAAGAAGAAGGCAATTTGGAAAATTGAGAAACTGGGTTAGGATTCTGCTCTCCTATTTCTTTCTTATGTAAGCTCTTCACCCTATTATTCTCGCTCATCTACAGACTTCCTGTTTTCAATGTCTTTTATCTTTCACAGGGGCCCAAAAAGCAAATATGACATAAGGATTCTCCCAGAAGCACATTCTCTGCTAGGGCAGGTGTAATACATTCTCCGTGTAAATATGAGAACAGAATGCTATGTTTTAGAGCTGTGGTACTCAAACTTTAATGTCCATCAGAACACCTGGCAGGCTTGTTAAACCCCAGGTTGCTGAGCACCACCTCCAGAGTTTCTGATTCAGTTAGTCTGGAGCAGGGCCCAAGAATTTGCATCTCTAACAAATACCCAGGTGTTACTGATGCTGCTGGCCCACACTTTGCGAACAAGTGTTTTAGAGGATGACAGAAACAACAGTTTCAGTCCAAGCTATTGGAGATAGCTTCGTTGAGAAAGTTAAGCACAAATTGAGTCTTCAAGGACACAAGATTGCAACATGAGAAATAAGAGAAAGAGGGTATTAGAAGATAAGACTGTAAGAACTTTTCCCTGCCCTCATGCTATTGTGGTCCTTAAAGACCCAAGAATAAAACACAGGAATGAAGATATTCCCATTTTCACATTACTTGAAAATTTTGGAACAGCAAACTTTCAAAGGAATTCCCTCAGATCCTAATTTTGCAATACCTTCATTTAATCTCTTACCTCTTTTGCTACATTTATCACAATGGCAATCTATATTCACAAATGAATAAGCATTATTAACCAAAATGCTAGAGAAGCTGTTGGGGGTTTTTCTTGTCCAGGGCCTGATTTTGTTCTTTGACAACCACAGTTACAAACTCTATTTCAGTCTCCTCTGACAACATAATAATTGAAGACTTTTTTGTCTTTTTCTATCTTCTAGAATACTTATAGTGAAAAAAAAGACATAAAAATACTTTTTAAAAGAAATATTAAAACATTAATTAGAGGGCCATACAACAATATAGATTAGGACAATGCAGATTATCACACAAGTCTTTAAACCAATTTGCAGGAGCAGCAACAACAAAAGAACCAGAAAAAAAAATGGCATTATTCAAATGTTATTCAGGGTTACTGCATCCTGAGGGGAAAAAAATCTAACCTTTGATTCCGTTTCATAAATAAAGAAATAGAACAGGTTTTTACAATTTCTACTCTTTACTTTGTAAAAGCACTTTTCACCCTAATTCTGACAACCAAGCGCCCTCAAAAGAAAGCCATGGAGAAGAAAATATTCAGAGAAGAATGACTGGTCATGTTTGGCTACAGCCTAGATATGACTCTAGGAATAATAAAAAATAAAGACAAAAACATAAATTGAGGTCATATTACATATAGGACTTAGGATGTCTGGAAAGAAGAACCAAACTATACCCCTACCAAGGGAATGTTAGCCTCTCCCAGAATGACAGGCACCTGAAAGAGAATCTACCAGGACATAAAGTAGTAAAAACCTGTTATTACTACATTTGTCTACTCAGCCCTGCTCTTTCCTTTTGGAAACTGTCCCTTTCCTATTTCATGTGATTCTATCAGGACTGTCAGTGACAGTGCCTGGCCTGCCCAGTGGCTGTAAGAGTGGAGTGAAGACCTCACCTCTCACTGCCTTCCGTGCTCTAACCCTCAGTCGGCACATTACCCAGTCAGAAACTATTCATTTCCTTCCAAGAGACTGCTACAGAAAATCTGGGAAAAGAATACTTCCTTTTGACTTTTGACTGTGGAATATGAACTTAATGCTGCCATCAGCCCATCATCATGAAGAACACAAAAAGAAGCAGAGTCTAGAGATGGCAACCAAGAGAAAAGCCTGACACCATCCTTTGAGACCCTCCATCTGGTAAAGGTGACCCTACATCTACCCTTGAACTTACCATCCTTGTAAGCCAATAGTTCTCCCTTTGTCATCCTAGAGTTTGAGTTGCTTTCTGTCATGGAGAATTACAAGAATCATTAGGTAATAATAAATATATGCCTGTTTTGCAAATAGTTAAAAAAGAAAAGCTATACTACAAGTGAATCTGTGGTAGTCTTGTTGTTCAGGAAAGTCACTTCTCAGCCTGAGTTATGGAATAGGCAAACACTTTTGGGGTATTCTTAGAAAACTTATTCTTTTCTGTGTGGTCTAAAGGGACTACTGAAGTTATAAGTGAAAAAGGAAGAAAGATGAAGAGAAGGAGGGAGAAAGGAAGGAAGAGGGGAAGGAGGGAAGGAAGTAAAAACAAAAGAAACACTGAATTCAAGTCAAAAACCAAAGTCTAATTTCAGGCAGTGGCTGCTAAAATGCCTTTTGTCTAAGGAGTCCAATTTTCTTCAGAGATTAACAGCTACATGCAAATAATATAAGACATAAAATGGTGCCACCAAATCTGTTCACAGATTTATCAACACATACTTCAATTTGAAACACTGTCACATCTGTTATAATCAAATCAGACCTATAGATTGACTTATTCACAAATTATACTTTTTACAGCAAAGTGTCTTTGTGCCAACTTAGGAACAGTATCTCCCACCCCATCCAAAAACCATCCCACAATTCTGTTCACTCCCACCTTCCTGTGACTGATCTTATATCAATTATAGTTCGATTTCCCTTTCAACTTCTGTCCCAATTTCTTTGCTAGTCCAGTAAACATCAAGACTCCTAGTCACAAAATACTTTAGCATGAGAGTGTGGGTCCATCAGGTCCTGATAACCTCTCTTGCTGTAAGAATAATACAATGGTGGCCTTCTTGAACTGCTTCTATCAATTTCTATTAAATTTATCCTTCAAAGCTGTCAGACCACTCATTTCTCCTTCCTCCTAGAGAATGCCAGTAGATTGGGGGCAGCAGGGAAGGGGTGGAAGGCGTGGGCTAGACGAGGAGTGTGGAAGGGACTGCAGATGTGGGCTGCCTTGGGAGGAAGGGTATCAAACCCTCGGTGACCTGTGTGTGACAACCACAATCACAGAAACTTCACTCAATCTCACCAAGGCTATTAGGAACTACATTTCCAGGTTGCATCTCGCTGCTCAGAAAGATAACTGCCTTGCAGACTTCAATATACCTTGAGAGAATTACATTTTTCTAAGCCAAAGATTGAATTCCTCCTGTTTCTCCCCTTCTTTGCTGTAACTAGGGCCTCATGCAAGCAATTTTATTTTCCTTGTGCACCAGGCAAATGACATCCTGCTAAGTCTGCCAGAAGCATGGAGTACTGAAATACTAGGATCTGTGATGTTGCTTGCCAGCCTGCTTGCTTTGCTTACCTATTTCCACAAAAGGAGATGCAGGAGAAAGCCTTAATCAGAAAAGCTATATAATGAAGTGTTCTCTGCAGCTTCCAGGGGCAATCCAAGTCAGAAAAGCGCGGCTTTTACTTTTAAACCTACACAATTTGCTTTGATGCATTATAGCTAATTGTAATTGTTTGCTGGGTAGAGGGAGCACAGAGAAGGGGAAAAATTTGTTGCTAAGCCCTTAAGCAATCAAATGTCATCTCAAGGTTAGAGAAATAATGTACAAATCAATTTTTGCAACTTCACCATCTGCAGATAGCCTGCCCTCCATGAAACTTCAGCTAACTTCCCAAACAGAGTCTGCTTCGCCCTCCGTTGTGCTCCCATAACGCTCTATTGCCACCTCCACTATATGATTTGTGACTTTGTATTACACTTCTGTTTGCATATTTACCTGCTCTCCACTACACTAGGAGTTCCTTAAAGCCAGAGGCTGTATTTTTTGTTTATCTTTATCTCCAACTCCAGCATAATGTCTACACATGGCTGATGTGCCACATATCTGGACTGAATGAATGAGGAGACCTAAATCAATTTCTCATATATTCCTTGCTGAAGGACCATAAATTTGTAAGCGAAGATGTTTTGCCACTCTGGAAACCAAATCAAACACACATACATACACACAAATGTAATCAATAAATGCATATGTGGCAACGACTCTTTTTAATGTATTAATCACTTGCAAAAGAAAATAGCAAAGTAGCAAATGACATTCAGATCAGCATTGTCAGCTCAGAGGTTTAAAAAATGTCCTCTAGCAAATCTCAAAACACCCTTTTAGGCTAGGTGTACCTGTCCCCTCACCTCCCCCAGAGGGCCATACATGGTGGAAACATACTCAGTGCAATGCCTTTGAAGGTCTGAAGATCGGCTGGAGCAATGGGCATCGTGTGGTGCCAAGGCTGTTCCCTAAATTCCAGAGCACCACTGACTAGGGTAAAGGGCCCAGGCCAGGGAAGAGGCCACAGACCAATCATGCTGTACAGTACTCACCTGGCCCTCGGGAGCCTTTCTCCACGGACTGCAGCTTGCTTTTTTACCCCTTTACCCATTTAGATTGCTTTTTTAAAGCTTTCCAAAGAAAAGGAACCTACTCTGCTTTATAAATTAGGAAATAATACTCAGAGAGGGGGTGTGACCTCTTTCTTCTCATACCAAATCCACATGAGGCAGCAGCTCTAGAGCAGGGGCCAGTGCTCAGTGGGTTCCCCTTGTCCTGCACTGGCTCCTGCTACCCTCTACCCTGTCAGAGCCAGCCCTGTGCTTAAGGGGACAGCAGGCCACTTATCTTCAGTTCTCCTGGCATGATTCTTAGCTGGTGAAGTCTCTGTTTTTCCTCATCACCCATCCCTCTTAGTCCCTGGGCTTTCTGGGTCCCTATATTTTTCTTCCCTCCCCAGAGATTGGTTCTTGATGGTTTACTGACACTACAGTGCAAAGGTCTAAAAACAGTAAATCTTCACCTAAAGCCTGATGCCTTAGCTCTAAAATTCCCAGGAGATTGAGAAGGATTAAAAGTTAGTAGGGCTTTCTGAGAATCCCTGAAATAGTAGCTCAGGGACTCCAAGGAAGGGTGTCATTAGATTTGGCCTTAGTCCTCCAGGCAGGCTACTCTCTAAGACCACAGGACAAGAGTAAAAACTGAAAACGTAGTAGGATTAGAGGGCATTTGCAGTAACATATAGGTTATAGCTAAAGAAAAGCAGAAAAGGAGTGGAGGAATTAGTCAAGGAAACACCAGTAATCCCAAAACAGGACACCTCCTTTCTCTTGTTACGGAGTGAACTTTCTTATCAAGAAGGCATAGGTCTTTTCATTCATTCATACATTTATTCAACAAATATTGCTCCAGTGGCCACTATGCACTGGGCACTGTGCTAAATTTGACTTCTAATTCTCACTTGGTAAAATAGTTTATTTAGAGGCATAAATGCACAAAAGAAGAGCACATTAGAACTTTGAATCACAGAAGGAATATATGTTGCAGTTGATGTTCGCACTCTGGAATGAGCTAAACCCAGATTCAAGTCCAGGCTCTGACACATCATAACTGTTAATTGATCTCCTTCAGCCTCAGTCTCCTCTTCTGTAAAATGGAGATTATGATCATTATAACCTCCTGCCCTTGTTGCATAAATTAAATCAGATAATGAGTACAAAGTACTTAGCTCACTTTTGGGAGCAGAATAAACATGCAAGATATTAACAATTATTATTTGAATGGGGAGGCAAAATCTAAATTGAAAGTAAAGCTTTCCACTAAAAGGCAAGGGTGGAAGGAAAGTGATACATTTCAATAGCACTCATTTTATAGCAGCAGAAAGTGCCTATAAAGTTTAGCGAAGGAAAGAAATCAGAGATGAGAAATCAACACACATAATAAATGTTTTGGATTATCTTTGGACTCTGATTAATTATATTTCATTAGCACAGAAAACCAGGAATTGTTAGAACAGTGCCTCTCAAATTTAATGCATATGACTACCCTGGGGATCCTATTAGGATATAGGTTCTAATTCAATGGGTCCAGGGTGGGGCCTGAGATTCTGCATCTCTAAGAAGCTCCTGGCGGTAGTGTGATGCTTGAGTAGTAGTAAGGGGTTGGATAAAATTAGAATTCAAGCTGTATTTATATATATATGTACATGTGTGTGTAGTTTACTGTTAACATTTAGAAATATACATATCCTGTATTGTATGCATGCATGCACATATGTCATATGTATATGTATACACATATTCCCACATGTTAGCAATAAACTTGTAGCTGGGATTCCTGGTTTCTTGCTTTGGTTCTGCCACAAATGAGTGGCATGGCTTACTTTCTTCTTCTTGCTTAGTTTCTTCATCTTTGAAAATGATAGTATTGAACAATGTTTTCTACATTTCCTTTCAGCTTTAGCTTCCTATTTGAACTATTTTTCTGCTGGGGGGGAAAGAAATTTACTTATAATTGCATGGGATTTAAGAGACATAGAGAAAGTAATTTTTGATCTTCAGATATTTTGTTCATCTACCCCTCAGGAAAATCCTCATGGAGACCACTGCTCTGGAGTCATTTGAAATGCAGAAACTGTAACATGTTTTTTCTTATAACCAAAATATGAATGTCAATGAAGGGAACACATATAGATATTATTTAGAAAAATAGCATTAGATTTTTCATTCAAAAGAATTCAATTAGGCTCAATGTCATCAACAAAGCCAAAAGCATTCAGCTCCCTGTTTTTAACAATTCTAAGGAACTTGGTGGGGAGGCAAGGAGGAAAGTGCAGCAAGAACCTTTCAAAGCATCACAGACACAAGTCACCTTGGTGAATATTCCTGCTCCAAGCAGCTCTCCAGCCAGCATAAACACTTAGACACACTTGTTCCTGCAACACAACTATGCAAATTGTTCACATTTTCTTCTTACAAGTTCTGTCAGGTCTGTATTATTTATGAGCTAACCAACTTCATAGCTAGCCTTTCACCTTGTCATATTTGTCTGCTTTTTCAGAGGGAATCCAGCCAGCCTAACACCTTTCCTTGCTCCATTGTTTGACATGAAAATAGAGCCATTAAAAGCATTGTCTCTGATAGGAAGGGAATGGTAACTAGGCAAAAGGATTATACTAATGATGAGGGAATCAAGACCATTTTCAGATCCATTGACCTTCTGTTTTCTTTCTTTCTTAAAAAAAAAAAAAAATCTTTTTCAGACACTACAAAGCATTTAGATGCATCTACAAAATAAAAAAAATGGGTTGAATATTTTGACTAGTTTTTTAACCAGAAAAAAAAAAGACTTAAAAGACACTTGAGGTGACCTTGCCCAGACTGTCTGCACAATCCCTTCTCTTAACTCTAAAATATCCCACTTCCAGCACACTGTTGGTACTGACCTAGGTGATGGATGGCCAGCCAGGTGCACAGTGCTTGCTAATTTTGCATAGAGACAATACATTTATCCATTTCAGAGGCTGTGTTAAGAATCAACATTCCCTTCACTGTGTAAAGAGTAATAACAAGTAGAGAAGCAAAGGATTTGATTTTTTCCCACCATATTAATAGTAGATATTTATTCCAAAATTTAAATGAGTTCTTCTTTAAGCACTTGGAGCTACAGACATGTTTGAGATTTGAATCACTAAAAAGTCTAATGATAAATGGGACTAAATGAGAGGTGTGGCTAAATTAGGTGTATCAATACATGTGCACATAATTACACAGAATATGTACATATAATTTGTCCTTGACAGTATTACCATCTATACCTGAAATTCCCAAATGTCCTCAAACAAGTACAGCTTTGTGATGTCATGCCTTTAATGGAGCCCTGTTTCCATGGGGACATCAGCACTCCTTCTCAGAACAGGATTTAGTTCTGACAATTGAAGAAGCTGGAGAATTTCAATTACACTAATAGACTTAGTACCTTCCAGCACCTACAAATTTGAAAGTTATCAAGTTCTGAAGTATTGCCATTTTGCCTGAGAAGACGTTGACATCCAGCCATGTTTCAAAGAAGTGCATGTATACAAATAAATATCTATTCAATCCTTAATCTTTCAATAGCCTGTAACATGTAAGTATATACTGCTAGGTCCTTTCTACGCAAGAGCAGCTGAGTAGAACCCATTAACTCATTCACTGGTTTATTCATTCAATACACATATTTTGAGTGCCTTGAAACTGTCTCCAGCACCCAGCACAGCCCATAGCATCTGGACTATATATAAATATATATTTTATATGTATATTATATGCATTAATATATATATTTCTTACCCTCAATGACCCTGAAGTACAGTGGATAATTATTATGTGTTAAAGGATGGAAACACTAAGATACACTATGAAGAGAAGTAGAGATCGGAGGACCAGGTGGGTACAGGGAGGGAAGCAAGTGTCTCTGGCAAGACTTCAAAAGCAAAGAGAAGATGGTCCATCATCAGCCAAAGCAATTAAATTCCTCTCCTCCCTCTGGCCACACTAGAGAGCATTTAACACTCATGATGGTCTCAGGTCAAGAGTATATTAAATAGTCAACAGCTATGTAGCCTCCAGCTTTCCACAAGGGAGTGTGGGGGAAGCATGCAGAAATCATAGCTCAAGCAACCAGAGAATCAAGGTCAGATCCACCAAAAGTGCAGCCATACTGGGCAGAGCTAATGGTTCACCTGCGACAAAGATGGGAGGCATTTTCTGGTCATTCCCAATATGCAGTGCTTGCCACAGAGGCCAAGCAGCAGCACAAAAGCCAGCATCCCTCAATGTCTCACAAGCCTATCTTGGTCTCACTGCCCAATGGAATGAAGTATAATAGAATTAACTTAGAAGACTGAGGTCCCCTTGGAATTCTCAGTGCCCATGCATCCACTTAATGTTTGTTATACAGCATTTTCTATTAGCTAAATTTCCACATATACTCTATGGAATGAGTGCTTATTCTATATTCTAGACATTTCCAAGGACTGCTGGTACAAAAGAAAGCAAGGCAGGATTGTGTTGAGAAAGAGAAGAAATAATAGAAGATCCCTTCTCTGCCTGACTTCAAAGCCCTGGTGATTTGAGCAAGGTAAAGTGGTTCAAAATAAGTTCCACAAGGGCCCTGGCCCTACAGTGCAAGTGGGCAAATTTCAGAATGTTTAGATTGTTACTGTACTTGGAAAAAAAGCCAACTGCATTTTTCACTTGGTTGTACTTTCTGAGAGTCAGCACTGTGTGAAAGTTAAGGTCTTGGTTTCTGCAAATAAATAACCTCGTTCTAATAATATTGCTTCCCAGCTTAATAGCTTAATATCTACATGATCTTGATCTTGAGCATTAATCTTCCTAAGCCTTGGTTACTTCATCTGAAAATTGGGCTAATAAAAAATAGCTTATTTATATTGAATGTTTTCTCTGTGCCAGGCACTATGATACTTTTAAACATTAACTCATGTAACCCTTTCCACACCTAATAAGAAAGACACTATTATTACTACTAATATCACTTTGCAGATGGAAAAACCTATTGCCAGAGAGATTGAGAACTTTCCTAGGGTCACATTAGTAGTAAGTGGTGGGGCTGAGATTTGAGGTGAGGCAGTTGGGATTTATAACCTGTACTATGAATCACTATACTGAATTCCTAAAATAATATCACCGTCCTCATTAAGAAGCTTATTTAAGCTACCTATATGTATTAGTCTACTAAGGTTGCCATAATAAAACACCACAGACTGGGTGGCTTAAACAACAGAAATTTATTTTCTCACCTAGAAGTGAGAAGTCCAAGACCAAGGTGCCATCATATTTGGATTCTCATGAGGCCTACCTTGCTGGTTTGCAGAGGACAGCCTTCTTGCTGTATCCTCATGTGGCTCTTCCTCTGCGCTCATGCGTGGACAGAGAGAGATCACTGGTGTCTCTTCCTCTTACAAGGACACCAGCCCTATCGGATAAGTGTTCTGCCCTTATAACCTCATTTAATCTTAATTACCTGCTTAACATCCCAATCTCCCAATATGGTCACATTGGTGGTTAGGGCTTCAACATATAAATGTGGGAAAGGACACAATTCAGCCCATAATACTATATAAAGAACTTAGCATAGTAATTAATATGCATAAGGATTCACATGCCTCAGTCCATTCAGGCTGCTATAGCAAAATACCATAAACTAAGTGGCCTATAAACAAAAGAAATTTCTTACAATTCTGGAGACTGACAAGTCCAAGGTCAAGGTGCCAACAAATTTGGTGTCTGGTAAGGACCTGCTTTCTGGTCATGGATGACACCTTATTGCTGGAAGGACTAGTTAGCTCTCTGGAATCTCTTTGATAAGGGCATCAATCCCATTCATCAGGGCTCTACTCTCTTGACCTAATCACCTCTCAAAGGGCCCATCTCCTAATTTCATCACATTGGTGATTAGGTTTCAACATATGAATCTCAGGGGGGACACAAACATTCAGACCTTAGCACATAGTAAGCACTCAACAAATAGTACCTATTGGTATTTCATGAACTTATTTGACAAACTCCAGAAATTATCAAGTTTAGTAGAAAGATATGGAAATCAGAAATTAGAAATATTTAAGATTGCTAATGCCAATTGAGCAAATCACTTAATTTCTATCCACCTCCTTTTCTTAAACTGTGAATTATAATACAACCATCATCACACATTAGCATGACCATGTGTTTATAGTAATATTCTTACAGAAATAATAAAGTCCAAGAAAGAGAGCTACTTTTCTAGGAACTAGTATTTTGTTGCTGTTGTTTTGGGGTTTTTTTGTTTTGGTTTGGTTTGGTTTTTTTGCAGCAACTATTTATATATTGGAGGCTCTAGTAGTCCCTGTGATCTTTGTCCCTGCCTCTCTGCAGATACCTACAATCCTGATTCATGGGAAATTCAGACTATCTTCTTTTGTTGGGCAAAAGTTTGTCCAGGCTACCTATCTATATCCCAGCACTTCCCTTATTGTTCTTCATTTCCAGTGGAAAGGTCATTATAAATGGACCTCTTGTGAAGTTTGTTAAATATGCTGCAAGCTCATAATCTATATAAGCCTGATTATTGCTAGCTTTTCATAGAGAAAGTCACCATGCAGCACTTTAATTTGAGGTGGGTGGGATCAAAGAGATCTACTAAGGTTCTACTTTTAATGTGTTTTATTTCTTTTAATCCCCTCTTTTCCAATCTGCTTTATGATTGATTACACTAACTCAGATCCCAACTGAAAGTTGGTAATTTGGGGCTCTAAGGAAAGAGGGACAAATAATCTCTCCATTTATAAGGATGAATACATAAGATGGACCTACTGTAACTCAGGTTTTCCCACAATCTCTCTTGCCTTTCTGTGATGAAATTATGTCCTGCCTAAGATTGATTTCCTAATGAATTACATGTAAATGTCAGTTTTCTCTCAGTAGTGGACACTCATGTTGTCTTCCTTTTTATGAAGATAAACTTTATCTTAACCTCAAGGACTTCAAAATATTGTAAGAAACAATATGATGAGGTTGTGAAAATATTTTTCCAAGAGTTTTTTAAAAGTGTATACACTTCTGGAAGAAAGCAGAAGAAATAAGCAAGCAGACAAGCATACATCGGACGAGGGTCAGAAGGAGGGATACCCGAGACCACGAGAGACTCCACGGGAGGAGGTTGCGGAAGAGAACTGAAAGGAGAAAGCCCACAAGAAGCTTGGAGACTGGCGACAAGGGTAGGTGGAGCGGCTAACTTTCCCCTCCCTTGCATCTCAGACTGCTAGTGGGCTCCTGGGCAGTTGGAGAGACCTGCTAACACCAGCCCAGAGACGGCTGCTGCCGGTGAGCGGTGAACCTCTTGTGGCCACGGCACCAGGCTCCCAGCTCCCCCGGGACACCTCCCAGCCCACAGACTCAAGCCGATGGGCAGACGCCATATTGCCTCCTTCTCCCCTCCCCCTTCCCTACCCGCGGCTGCCGAGAGAGACAATTTAGCCACCACTCAGAGGCATCTCAAGGGAACAGGACCTTCCCATTCGGGGCCCTACAGCAGACTGAGGGGTACTCAGACTGTGAGCTTCCTATCCGCCAGCCCTCCCAGGCGCTGCTGGCCCGGTGACTCCAGGAAAACAGGGCAGATCCCGAGGCTGGGAGATATCTACCCAGCTTGGGCACCCTGTGGGTGACTTAGGACCGACACGCCACTTCCTGGCGGGGTCACGGTTTGAATTCTGGGATCCAGGGATCAGACCTGCAGACCAAACCCAGTGCACCCAAGTCTTGCATTGCCCTGGGGCAGAGAAGGGACATTTGTGAACGTGCCTACTTGATGTGTGTGCCTTCGGGGGCAGATGAGCGTGCTTGAGGGGCAACTCTCCTTGCAGGGGAGGGCCATGTCCCCAGCCCAGGCTGCTATCCTGGGCAGGGAGCCTCCCGGCCTGCACCACAGCCAGGGGAGACCCACTGGCGTGGGGTCCTGCCCGCTGGCAGAGGCCCAGGAGAAGCTGTGGAGCCGGGGAGGGTGGAAAAAGAGTGAGACTTGCTCCAAACTGCAGGTCTCAGACAGCTCCACCTGCACACGCAGACTTTCTGGCTGAGTGGGGCCATTTCAGCCCCTCCCTGACAGCTTTGCCCAGAAGCAAAGAAAAGCCTTTTGACCCCTGCTAACAGCAACTGTGGTGCCTGAGGGCAGGCTTACCCAACCAAGGTCGGCCCAGACTCACTCCCAGACCTGCCCCCACTGAGGTGGAGAATAAGAACACACCTGGAAATCCCAGGGCACCACCACCACGTGAGGCACTAGAGTGCCTCTCCAGAGGAACCAGAGCTGATTACAGGACCCAAAAACAACACTCTAGTCTGCTCCTCCCAGCAAGCACCACCTACTGACAGGGAGGTCATTCTGCACATCCTTTTACCACATCGACTGACTCATTACAGGGTGTGCTCGAATCTTACCCACAACCACCACCTACTGGCTCAGAAACTAAACAGGGTGTGTCATTATCCAAACGAAAATCGAAAAGCAAGAAGCAACAACTGATCCAGATGGGAAGAAATCAGTGAAAAAACTCTGGAAGTACAAAGAATCAAATGGAAAGTGCATCCCCAAAGAGGAACACTAGCTCTCCAGAATTGGAAGCCAATCAATGTCAGAACACTAAAATGACAGAAGAAGAATTTCAAACATGGATTGTCAGAAAAGTCAACGACATGCATGAGAAAAATGGATAACCAACACAAAGAAACCACAAAAAAAAATCCAGGACCTAGAAGAAAAATTCACTAAAGAAATTGAAATATTAAAGAAAAATCAAACTGAAATCCTGGAAATGAAGTATCTATTCAAGGAACTACAAAACACGGTGGA
>CAUYRT010008462.1:0-15394 GCA_963574885.1 Lepilemur ruficaudatus | reverse complement strand
GGTAGATCTACTTGTATCGCTTTCAGGTATCTCCATATTGCTTTCCCTAGGGGTTGCACTAGTTTGCAGTCCCACCAGCAGTGTAGGAGTGTTCCTATCTCCACGCATCCATGCCAACATTTCTTGTTTTGTGACTTTTTGATAAAGGCCATTCTCACTGGAGATAAGTGATATCTCATTGCAGTTTTGATTTGCATTTCCCTGATGATTAGAGATGTTGAGCATTTTTTCATATGTTTGTAGGACATTCTTCTCTTTTCTTTTGGAAAATTTCTGTTCGTGTCCTTTGCCCACCTTTTGATAGGGTTGTTTGATTTTTTCTTGCTGATTTTCCTGAGTTCTAAATAGATTCTAGTTATCAGCCCCTTAACAGATGTGTAGCATGTGAAAATTTTCTCCCATTCTGTAGGTTGCCTGTTTGCTCTCATGACAGTTTCTCTGGCTGTGCAGAAGCTTTTTAGTTTGATCAGGTCCCATTTATTTATTTTTGAGGATTGTTATATCTTCTTGATGACTTTCTCCCTTTACCATTATATAATGACCATTTTTGTCTTTCTTTACTATTGTTGATTTGAAGTCTATGTTATATAGTATAAGTATGGCTATACCTGATTTCTTTTGATTTCCATTTGCATGGAATATTTTTTTTTCATCCCTTTCCCTTGCGTCTGAATGAGTCCCTGTGGATTGGATGTGTTTCTTGAAAACAGAAGATACTTGGATTATATTATTTTATCCATTCAGCCAACTTATGTCTTCTGAGGGGGTAATTCAAGCCTTTCACTTTCATTGAAAGAATTGAGAAATGGGATGCATTTCTTTCCATCCTATTGGGTAGAACTTTATTGCTTTTTCTAACCCGTTAAGCCACTTTTTTATGTGGGCTCTGAATTTTATCTTTTGAGTAATTCTACACTGGTGCGTTCTTATTGTGCTGATTGATGTATAATTCACATCTAAGTACTTCCTGCAGGGCAGGTCTGGCCTTGACAAATTCTCTCAGTGTCTGCTTGTCTGAAAAAGTCTTTATTTTTCCTTCATGTAAGAAGCTTAGTTTTGCAGGATATGAAATGGCTAGGCTGGCCATTATTGTGTTCAAGAAGACTGAAGATGGCTCCCCAATCCCTTCAGGCTTGTAAGGTCCCAGTTGAGAAGTCTGAAGTTACCCTGATGGGTTTTCTTCTAAGTTACCTATGTTTTCACCTTAGCGCTTAATGGAGTTCCTAGAAGTCCTAGCCAGAACAATCATGTAAGCAAAAGAAATTAAGGATAACCAAATGGGGAAAGAGAAGGTCAAACTATCACTCTTTGCTGATGATATGATCTTATATTTAGGCAACCCCAAAGATTTTGCCAAGAGATTCCTGGGATTGATAAATTCAGCAAAGTCTCTGGCTACAAAATCAATGTACAAAAATCCGTATCATTCATATACCCAAACCCAAACAACAGTCAAGCTGTGAATCAAATCAAAGACTCAATACCTTTCACAATAGCTACAAAGAAAATAAAATACCTAGTAATATATTTAACCAAGGAGGTGAAAGATCTCTGCAAGGAGAATTAAGTATTACTGAGGAAAGACATTGCAGAGGATGTAAACAGACAAAAAAAAAAAAATACCATGATTGTGGATCGGCAGAATCAACACTGTTAAAATGTCCATACTACCCAAAGTGATTTACAGATCAATACAGTCCCCATCAAAATGGCAATGTCATTTTTCACACATCTAGAAAAAATAATTCTATGCTTTGCTTGGAACCAGGAAAGAGCCCAAATAGCTAAAGCAACCTTAAGCAACAGGAACAAACACGGAGACATCACTTTATCAGACTTTAGGCTATACTCCCAGGCTACAGTAACCCAAACAGCATGGCATAAAAATAGAGACATAGGCCAATGGAACAGAAAATATAACCCAGATACAAAACCATCTGATTATTGCCATCTGATCTTTGACAAAGTAGACAGAAATATACACTGGGTAAAAGAATCCTTATTGAATAAATAGTGTTGGGAAAATTGGATAGCCACATATAGAAGATTGAAACAAAATTCAAATTTCTCACCACTCACAAAAATTAATTCAAGATGCATCACAGGTTTAAATCTATGATATGAAACCATAAGAATTCTAGAAGATAATGTTGGAAAAACTCTTCTAGACATAGGCCTAGGCAAAGAATTTATGAACAAGACCCCAATGGCAACCACAGGCACAGGAAAAATAAATAAATGAGACTTGATTAAATTAGAAAGCTTCTGCACAGCCAAGGAAATAATCAACAGACCAGATACACAACTTACAGAATGGGAGAAAATATTTTGCATGCTATACATCAAATAAAGGTCTGATAACCAGAATCTACAAATATGTCAAGCCAAGCAAATAAGCAAGAAAAAAATAAACAATCCCATTAAAAAGTAGGTAAAAGATAAGAAGACAAGCTTTTCAAAATAAGAAAGACAAATAGTTAATAAACATATGAAAAAAATGCTCAGTAACATCATTCAGGAAAATCCAAATTAAAATTACAATGAGATATCCCCTTACTCCAGTTTTAATGGTTTTTATTAAAAAGTCCAAAAACAAATGGATGCTGGCATGGATGCAGAAAGAAAGGAACACTTATACACTGTTGGTAGGAATGCAAACTAATGCAACGTCTAAGGAAAACAGTATGTAAATTTCTCAAAGAATTAAAAGTAGACTGACCATTTGATCCAGCAATCCCACTATTGGGTATTTACCAAGAGGAAAAAAAAGTAATTTTACCAAAAAGACACGTGCACTCAAATGTTTATTGCAGCACAATTCACAATTGTAAAGATGAGGATTCAAACCCAAGTGCCCATCAATTCATGAGTAAATTAATAAAATGTGGTATATGTACACCATGGAATACTACTCAGCCATAAAATATGAATTAATACCTTGCAACGATCTGGGTGGAACTGGAGCCCATCCTCCTAAGTGAATTATTGCATGAATGGAAAAACAAACACCACATGTACTCACTATTAAATTGCAACTAATGGATCAGCATTCATGTTGCCCAGATGGAAGTAAAACTCAGTGGAAATCATGCAGGTGGAAGGGAGAAGGGAGGGATGGAGGAAATTGTACCTAACAGGTACAATGTACAATATCTGGGTGATAGGCACATTTACAACTTTGACTCAAGCAGTACAAAAGCAATCAATGTAATCAAAACATTTTTACCCCTATAATATTCTGAAATTAAAAAAAGAGAGAACTTAATAGCAAGGGTTAAAGAAAATGGTTAATTTTAAAATAGAAGATATTCGAGCATTTTTGTTGCTGAGAATAATTCAGTATAGACTGATAAATTGATGATGCAGGAGAGAAAGGAGTTGGTTGAGGAACTACAGTTCTGGAGCATGTAAGAAGGAATGAAACACAGAGTAAATATGGAGAAGAGGGCCTTTAATAGGGGTGATGATTCTTCTTCTCCTATACTTGGACAGAAGATGGAGAATATGTGTAAAGAGAAGTTTTCTGTCCCACTAAGTGGTGAGAAGATGCAGGAGTTCCTATCTGGATGCTTTTACTCAGCTGACATTAAAAATAAACTTAACATTATGAATAGCCAAAAATCCTAATGTTTATTAGGCAGATGAGAAATGAAATGGCTACAAGAATAAACTTAAGATCTACTAGATCCAGATGACATGGAATTACATTTAAAGAAAGTACCATAATGTCTATCTCTCTTTTCACTGCAGATAGATCAGATCCTAATCTAGATGTTATGTTACCCATCAAAATGACAAAATATAACCATCCTCTGCCAACCAACCTCTGCCACCTACTGGCTCAGCAGGGAGAACTCACTATCAGTAGAGGAAACATTCAGAGAAACAGAAATCTGCAAACCTGTGCAAGTAGATAGATAAGCCATTTCCTGGGTAATGAAAAGGCATCTTGCAGATCCAATTTCGAGGAAAACAAAGCCTTCTTGGAATCAATTAAGGAAGAGTTGTTATTTACAAATCTGAACTCTAAATAATTCTAAATGTAGAGAGACTAGAAATCCTCTGCAATTAGTAATTAAGGTCCTGCTGCAAGAAAGAGGTTATTCCAGGATAGGCAGGAGACCCCAAAGTATGAGATTCAAAAGGATGCTAAACAGTACCTGAATGAAGAAGGAAGGAAGAACTAAGTAAGAAAAAAGACAGCCATTTTTTTCTCAAGGTCTCAGCCCTTCTTGTTGAACAGATATGATAAACTACTACAGGAACACCGTTTTATTCTCAACCATTTTATTATGCATATAAATCCCAAGTTAAAAAGTCCATACAAAAATTCCTGTTAAGTACATATCTGGACTAATACGTTAACTGACAATTGTAATCCAGGTTTGGGGACTGGGTTGTCAAGGTCATGTAAGCAGTGCCTTTTTTGAAATGATGTCATAATGATATTTACTCCTCTATGGGTGTGCTGCTACACATGGCAAACATATCAGCAATTTAAAGCCTCTTTGTGGGTCAATTTCCAAATCTGTAAAAGGATGGAGTTAGAGCAAGTGAACTTCATGGTTTATATTAGGTCTAACAATGTATTATTCTAAGCACTGATAATTATTTCACAATGTTTATCAGTAGGGATTGCCATAGAGTTTAAACTACATGCTATTCAGGGACTTGCAATCACCATTTATCTATCTTAAATCTGATTTTAGTACTTTTGCTCACATTATCATTTTCTTTCTATAGTATGTGTGTAGGTCTTGGTAATTTGAAGGTAAAAATGAAGGTGCAACTTGTTTGTTTGCTTTTGCTTTTCTAAGAAGAACTCCAAGTGTTCATCCTGTTGGATGCCCACAGCATTCTTCCGTGAAGTAGATAAAGGCAGGATCTATAATGAACAGATCACAGGAGAGTGAAAGCCAAATATTAATTCCTTGATTCTTCAGCCAAAAATACTTTCTACATCTTAGTCTGATATGATGACTCAACCAGTTTTAGCCTGTGCAACCAGAACCTATGTATCAAACACAAGAGCCTAAACTAAGGGGCCATAATTGCTTTAGGAGTTTAGCAAGGTAGCCTCTTAAAACCTATTAGTCTAGAGATGTGATTTTTAGCAAGTACAGACTAAATATTGAAATGGTAAAAAATATTATCCTCAAAAACTGACAGTCTTTTAAAATAACAATTGTGTACAAAAACAGACACACACAATGGGCTCATAAAATCTGTTTCCAACCAGTAATTATTTCTTCTTGCACAAAATATATGTCATGTAGGGTATAGATGTGCAAGGTACCATAATGAAAGGAATGTGGGTTTGTTAATCTACATTAGCCATTTACTGGTTGGCAGTCATTGGGCAAATTACTGAAATTCAATTTCATTATCTGCAAAAAAAAAATGGGATTTTGTTATAAAATTAAATGAGACTGGATGTATAATGGTCCTGGCACAGTGCCTGCCATTAAGAAGATACATAATAAATAGCTTTTGTTACCACTATTTTAGTATATCACCTGCTTAAGTATATCATCATAACAGCTTCCTATGTCTCTGGCTGTATACGTGATATGTATATGTTTGAGCCTGCCTGGTCATGTGTACATGAGTATGCATAAGAATAGGTCCATATGAAATATAGAGAATTTAAAATACGTCCTTCAGAGGAATCACATTGTCTGTGTTAAAACTGTAAAAGGACTGCAAATGAGAACACCGAAACATGGCAGGAAAACAGTTATTGGTCTCCAGATGAGGATCTGAATGGACACTCTGACTCCCACCTTTAAATAGCCATCTCAGAAGAATACAATGTACACAGTGAAATCCTGGTTGGCTTCATAAAATTCATCATTTCCTTCTGGCTTTGATAATTACATTCAGTATAAACTGTAACTTGGTAAGATATTATCATTTCTTATTTTAAAACATTGTTAAATGGTTTCTTAAATTGTGCCAAACCCTCTGATCTTTGATCACACTGATGTAAAATAATGGTGCACCCTTAACTTAAACAATAAAAAAGAAAAAGAAATGTGGAATACCTTTAACAAAATATAAAAAAGAAATCATGATGTGAAAATCACTTAAAAATAGGCAAGGTCTACTACACAATGTTGGAATTAAACAATGAAATAACACAAACTATGAGCAATTACAGCTAACAAGCAAATTTATGATCAACTGCACACAAGCAAGCCTTCAATGATTTTTTAGGTCAGAAAATAAAATTAACTACTATATAATAAGACATTCATTTGAAAGGCATGTCTTTGAAATATCCCCTTAACAGCCTCTCAATTATGTCCTCAGTGTTAAAAAAATCACTTAGCTTGAAACTTTTTACTCTCTTTAATGTTTTCCCTGTGTACAAGGGTTCTCAAATAAAGGGATTCAAATTATGTTTAGAAAAAATGTATGTACAATAATTAATTAAAATCATTGTTATTATACTAAAAAAAGAGTCTTGTCTGTATTAACTTTCTTTAAGTGAGTCTGTTAGAATACTCATTAGAGCTTGAGTCCTATAAGTATCTTTTTTAAGGTTCTCTACATCACAGTTAACAGTGTATAATATTGGAAGATGAAAAATCATTTAAAAGTAAATATTTTTATTCCTTTTTGTTTTATTTAAATCTACATTCCTCTAAAAATCATAATGAAAATGTACCAAGAAGTCTAGTAAATATTTTGCTAGTCACTAGGCATACAGAAATGAGACACAGATCCTGTTTCTAAGGAGGAAATATATAAAAATATCAAAATATCCTAGGAAAAACGTGTTTAACTCCTCTTCCCACTCTCTCCCTGCTAGAAATAGAGTACAATATAGACAATGACAGAATTATGTACACTGCAAAGAAATAGTCTAGAGAAAAGAGGCACCACTTCTTTTGTCAGAGTGAGAATTCACAGAAAATACCTAACTTTGGACTGGAGTGGAGGCTTCTGTGATTGGATGAAAGCAATTTCTGACCTGTGAGTAATAAGAAAAAATAAGAAGTGACTGAGAAAGTAACAATATAAAACAATTCCCCTTAAAGAGAAACAGAAATAAAACACATGGAGACATATATTGTTAAGGACAATGAACAAAATCAACCATCTGAATAGGAATTTATTCTAGATGAAATTATTAATAGTTGTACAGAATAGTTAGTCCAGTGGCCCTCCTGTTAAATCCAACTCAATGAATGTTTTGGAAATAAAGTTTTATTGCAATATAGCAATGGCCATTCTTGTATACATTGTCTCTGGGTGCTTTTGCACTTCAAGGCAGAGTTCAAGACAGAGACTGTATGGCCCACAAAGACTAAAATATTTACTATCTGGCTTTTTATGGAAAAAGTTCACCAATCCTTAAATTAAAGAAAAAAAATTAAAATAAGAATTCTTGGGATTCTCAAAACAATAAAGCAATCACATCCATTACAAAAAGATATTATGAACAATGGGACAAATGAAACAAGAACAGATAGATACGGAAAAACATTAAAAATCCTATAAAATGAATAGAAAAACAAGCAAAAAATATGAACAGAAAACACAACACACACACTCAAATGGTCAATAAATATCAAAATACGTTAAACCTCATTAGTAATCATGGAAATATAAATTAGAATGAGATACCATTGCATATCTCTCAGAATGGCAAACAAATAAAATTGTGAGAATACTAATTGCTGGTGAGCAGGTGGAGAAACAAACGCTAAAACATGGTTCATTCATTAAAATTACATTGCAGAGAAGACCAGCACTGTACTTAGCAAAGTTGAAAATGTGTATACTCTGTAAGCCAACAATTCAACTTCTAGATGTGCACCTTACAGAACTTACACATATACTAAGGAAAAAATTGGACATTATTTATAGCAGCATTGCTTTTAGTAGTAAAATATTGGAAACAAAGTTTGTCTTCATTAGCTATATCTGAAATAAGCCTGCATAGCAAACCACCCAAAAATTCACTGGCTTTAAAACAATTATTATTTATTCTTGCTCACATGCCTGTGGGTTGCCTACAGAGGCTCTTAATGATCTCGGTTGGGATGAATTGGTTTTAGTTCAGGCTACAAATTTGGTTCATATTTGATCCATGTGCCTCTCATTTTTCTTGAACAAGTGGGATAGCTGTTTTTTTTTTCTTTCTCACAATGATAGCAGAAGTAAAAGAGGGCAGGTCCAAATGTGGAAAAGCCCCCACTTGAGTCATGCTCTACAACATGGGCAAAGGAAGTCATATGGCCAAGCCTAACAATAATTGGGTGGGAAAATATATTCTGCCTCTAATGAGAGAAACTGAAAAGACACATTTAGAAGGGTTCATATACAGGGAAGGGTGACGAACCAGAAACAACAATGCAATCTACCACAGGTTCATAAACAAGAGAATAGGCACAGTCTGTATGTTCCCTAGAATATTTTTTAGACAATAAAAATGAACAAACTTCAGCTCTATATATCAACAAGGCTACATTTCAAAAATGTTAGGTGTATTATCCTGGATAGAGCTGGAGCCCATTATACTAAGTGTCGCAAGAATGGAAGAACATGCATCACATGTACTCACCATCAAATTGGTATTAACTGACCAACACTTATGTGCACATATAATAGTAACATTCATTGGGTGTCAGGCAGGTGGCAGAGGAGACGAGGGGATGGGTTCATTCACACCTAATAGGTGTGGTGCACACCATCTGGGGGGATGGACATGCTTGAAGCTCTGACTTGGGTGGGGCAAAGGCAATATATGTAACCTAAACATTTGTACCCCCATAATATGCTGAAATAAAGAAAAATGGTGATAAGCAGATGATAAAAAAATATGCAAAATATTTCTATGTATTACTTATCCATAAGTAAATATAGAGGAAAATTATAGGAAGATGCATGGAATTTATAAACACCAAATTCATGACAGTGGTTATCCTGAGTAGAATGGGAGGGGAAGGAATGGAAAGGAGTACATGATGAGGAGACTTGAACTGTATTCTGCAATGTTTTACTTTTTATCAAAAAGATGTGAAACAAATATGAAAAATATTAGCTTTTGTTAAAGATGATGCATGAAAAGCATTATAGCAAAAGTAGTTAAGAGAAAGACTGCCTGGGATTTATGCTTTACTTCCAACATTTACTATCTGTGTGATACTAGATAAATTACTTAACCTCTTTGAGACTGTTTTCATCTGCAAAAGAGGAATAATAATAAACTATCTAATAGTAGATATCTATATTTTCATATAGATTAAATGAGTCAACACATTTAAAGCACTTCAAACGGTGCCTGGTACAAAGTAAACTCAAAAGAGTATTAGCTATTAATGTTTTCCTCCATACCTTTCACCATATTTGATATATATTTCATAATTAAAAATAAACAAAAAGCATATGTAATATGGGGAAAGGAGGTGGTAAATAAGGGTAAGAGTTTAAGGGTTCATGTTACATACCTCAGACCTTACATTGGAGGGAGGTTTTTCTGTCATATTAATATTGATCTAATTCTAAGCTGAAAGTATTTTTCAATATTAGTAGATTTGATGCTTCCTAATCTCCATTAGACAGCTCAATTATAAGATTTCCATGAGAACCCAGGGTTATCAGGGAGTGATACAAAGGTGGATAAGATATATTTCTGTCTGTCTGAGAATGAAGAAACGAAAATATACTTCTGGATAACTCTAAGATCTAGTAAGTCTACTTGGGCACACAACAATTATTCAACAAGTGTTCTTCGAATTGAAGGACTTCACTTCCCACGCCTGATAGAACTAGGTGTTGGTACTACTTCTTTTCGAAATGGCATGAATCCATTACAGCTCTCAGAGCTAGTTCTGTAGCTTCGAACCATACTGAGTCCTTATGAGGGAAACAACTCTACACAGCCACAACCACATAATAATAATAAAACATATTGTAAATGGCAATTAATTCATCTTCTTCACCATCCCTGAGTCTTCACCTAGACATGACTGTTCTCTCTGTAACAAAGTAGAATGTAGTGAACAAAAGAATCATCTTAACTTTCTTCATTATTTTCCCACTTCCAACTGTG
Source organism: Lepilemur ruficaudatus (assembly GCA_963574885.1). Taxonomy (NCBI): domain Eukaryota; kingdom Metazoa; phylum Chordata; class Mammalia; order Primates; family Lepilemuridae; genus Lepilemur; species Lepilemur ruficaudatus. The sequence goes on along the minus strand of CAUYRT010008462.1, from coordinate 5,331 downwards.
GTCTAACCCTGCAGTACCCAACCCCCTGGCTGTGGACCAGTACCAGTCCGTGGCTGTTAGGGACCAGGCCTCAGAGATCTTCCACCTCCCCTCATTGCAGAAAAACTGTCTTCCATGAAACCGGTCCCTGGTGCCAAAAAGTTTGAGGACTGCTGATAACCCCTTCCCATTACTATGAGTGACAGGTTTTCTCCAGAGGCACTCACTAATATTCACTGGGAATTTGGGTATGAGGATTAGAATATTTGTAATCCAATTCCATCCATCATCCTAGGAGAAGTCACTTTTTGTGCAGATTTACCACATAGCCACCAAGCCTCTTAGCTCCTTCGTCTCTTAAACTTCATTAATCTTCACTGCTACATTTCCACAGCCATCTGCATCTAGGGCCTTATGAGGAAACACTCTGTAATAGATTCATCTGCTGAAAAAAATACAAGTAAATCACTCGTGTTCTTAGTTCTCACATACCTGACCCAACTCTGACCACACCTCTTTTTCGACTTCACTGAGGCAATTGCTGTCTCTCTTGATCTTACCAATTCCCGAAGTCAATCATCACCCTACTGGCCTCTCCTGTCTCTATAACCATACCTGGTTCTCATGGTTATCTCCTTGGCTTCTCTCTCACTTGCACCTTTTACTCCTATCCACTGTCATACTCACCTTTTAAAACTTCTATGCTGGACTGGTGCTATGTCAAGCCACTGGTGGATCTAGGCAGCTATACACTAGTGGAGATGATCAAGCAATACACACTGATCTTAAGTCCTAACAAGGCCCTCAGTATTGCTTGTGAGTACCTCTCATCCTTTGTCAGCATGTTCTAAATATTCACAACTCTCAGCCTCCTACTCAAACTCTGCATTCATTTTAAGCTATCAAGTTAGCTTTCTAGTTCATCTTCAAGAAAGAGATGAAACCCATGAGACCTTCTAATGTGTTCTCTCTTAATTTCCTGTCCACTATTACATTATATACAAACATATCCATACCCACATTGTTCTTCCAGTCTCAGAGGATGAAATATCCCTTCTCTTTCTCAAGGCCAGCACCTCTCCTGTGTCTTCAATTCCATGCCCTTCAGCATGGAACACGACTAGGGTGAGGTAATGGAGGTGCCCCGGGCACAAGATTTAAAAAGGCCCACTCTTGAATGCTAACTTCGTGCTTATACAGCCTTGAGCATGATTGACTCCTTAAACATTGTGCCTTGAAGGTGTTACTTGCCTTACCCAAATCTAGTCCTTGCCCTTAGCCTCCTCCAGAGCACTGATTCATCATTCATCCCCACTGCCTTTATTTTAAACCTCTCCCTACTACACAGTATTTCCATTCACCCTACACAATGCTCAAGTCCTATTCTGTTTCTTTTTTTTTTTTATTGGGGGAAAACTACAAAGAATTTTTTTTTTTTTGAAAACTACAAAGAATTTACAGTACAGTGTTTACAGTCATAATTTGTAGTGAGCTGATTTCCCAAAATATATTACCACTCAAGTTGACTTACCTTGTTAGATTCAAAAACCTACTCTGTCAAAGTAGTCCAGAGAGTACATACATAGTGCTCCAACTCTAGTGTTGGTATTTTAAGGAAATGCCTAAAACACTAATCAAAGACTAAAATCTAGAATTTGGAATTTGAACAGCATTCAATTAAAAATTTAAGAAGCATTATCAAATTTAAAAAAACAGCATTCATATGTATATATGTTATTTATGTTTTAACTCTTTGTAGCTTAAACAGGAAATATCAAGAATTCTCCTCTTGATTCCATGTTAGGAATAAAACCAAATTTATCGCTTGGATTCAAAGGAGATATATATAAAAGTCTTGGAACTCTGACTACCAAAGTATTTAAAAATTATATCACTTCTTGTGAAAAGAATTTAGGGAAAAAAACTTTATATTACTTGAGAAACTTGAGTTGAGAGATTATTTTGCACATGACTACACATAATTTCTGTAAGAAATTAGCTGTACCCAATTCCAGGAGTCTCTCTGTGCTAAGTGTTCCTTGGTTCCTGCCTTTAATGATGGAAGAAAAGGGAGTGAGAAGGGATATGGAAAGGAGGAGGGAGAGGGAGAGAGAGAAATCAAATCTGTGGAAAAATAACAGTTCCAAATGCACCTCAGTGGACCAAAGAGAGCATTCAGTATAGTGTATTAACATGGGCTTGAATAATTCAAACTTTCAAACCACAGGAAGAGGCTTTCCAGGGGGAGGAAAAGTCACCATAATTAAAGCTTCCCTGGCACATGGAGGCAGCTGTATCCTCCGACAGACCGGAGAAAATTGGACATGGCCTAATAGCCTAAGAGAACAAGGATGCTATGGGGTAGCATTGTTTGAGAAGTGTTAGGTTTATTTTGGTGTTCTCCAATTATAAAGTCAATTCTCTGGAAACCAGCTTCTTTTACATATTAATGGCCTAACCCTTGGCATATGGCAAGAATGCAGGATTCAAAGCTGAGACTGCTTGAAAAAGGAATAGTGAATTCAAAGATGCAAAGATGCCAGTGGCTGCATATAACATTTTTGAGAGGTAACCTTCAAAATAAACAAGAAGACGGGATTTCTTTTATATCAATATGCAATTCATTTTAGAAAGAATATTTCTTCACTTAGTATCTTCATGTAAGGTATATGATTATGGGTTTCAAAATATTCTATATATTATATATATACATAAAAACTGACACACACACACATATAGTTTCTGGATGTTACTTAAGTGTTTAAAATAAAGATTATTTCAGTATATACATTCTTTTCTGCAGAAAACCTAAACTTCTGCCTCAACTCACTTTTTTAAAGTGTTCAAAAATCCTACTTGATTTTAATTTATTCAAATGCCAAGACTCATCAGCACCTTGCTTTTTTTTTTTATACAAAAGGTGTTTATTTTTCCCCTCTAGTGCACTTCCTGCTTGTAATTTCCTGCCATCTCATAATGTCTTCAGCAAGGATGCTAATTGTTATGCTTGCTTTCTGGGATTGAAGGCAGCAAAGAGTCTGTCTGAAATAAACAATTCAGCATGTTCCTGGGGGCCTTGCCAGACTCAGAAAAGCTAAAGCATATTGTGGTGTTCCTCTGGGGACTTCACACATGCCTGGGCTAAGGAAGGTGGAAAAAAAAGGGCAGCAGCAATATTTTCTACTTCTCTTTCTTCTTGACAACAGAGTTAAAAGCTTACCTCTCTCAAGTTTGATTTCCCACTCCCCCACTATCCCTAACAGTAGTACAATGGTGAGCTGTTTTCCAAGAGGCCACAGGGGATTGGAAAATAGAAATGGAAAGCAAGGAATCTGAAGTCTACTGTTCCAGAGAGAAAAGAATTTTTTTGTTGTCAAGCTATTTAAAAGCTGACCAGAAAACTTCTGTGGCCTCTTACAGAAACTCTTCATTATTTGGGGGACAATTTTTTAAACTTTCATGATAAAACTGTGTTACTCAACATAATCATTCTGAGAATTTCATCTGACATTGTAGAACTACACTGGCACATTTTGTAAAGTATAACTTATTTTAAGTTAGTTATTTTAATGAAGGGCTCATGATATATGTTTCTATTATGTTAATTGTACTGATGACTAAGAATGTGATAAGGTAAAGTGAGTGAAACACTGACACACATTACAAGAGATCAGACACGAATATATGGTATGTTGTTTGGGGAAATGGTCCACCATATTCTGGAATATATTTTCTTATTCTGAATTCAAAAATTAAATGATATCTAAACTCTTATTTTCATGCTGAAAATCTACTCCCAATAAGAACTTTACCAAACTTACAAGGCTACCTTTCTTATAAGCCTACTTTTAAGGCTACTATTTATCCTATCAGCTTATTATTATTTTTAACCAGCATCTCACTCTGTTGCCTTGGCTAGAGCACAGTGGCATGATCATAACTCACTGCAACCTCAAACTCCTGGGCTCAAGCAATCCTCCTGCCTCAGCCTCCTGAATAGCTGAGACTGTAGGCACACACCACCATGCCTGGCTAATTTTTCTATTTTTTGCAGAAATGGGAATCTCACTCTTGCTCAGGCTGGTTTCAAACTCCTGAGTTCAAGCTATCCTCCCACCTAGGCCTCCTAAAGTGTTAGGATTACAGGTGTGAGCCACAGCACCTGGCCTTATCATCTTAAAGAAGCAGAAATTCTTGACCTCAGTAGGTCCCACACACCCATTGACCTGAAACTCACATTTATAGATTGCACTGTTAGTCTGATGATGACTCGAGGTTTTATGAATGTATTACTTACCAGTTTTTATGATTCCTAAAGTCTCTGTCTACAGCCGAAGGTGTCCTTCTTTGGTTTTAATGCTGAATTGTGAATAAGCAGGTCAGATTATCTTCAAAGGCATGCAAATTGAAATCAGATCTCTGAAGGTTCATTCAAAAGGAAAGAAATGAAGTATATAGTATTTACTGTCTTCAAAAATATCTTACTTTTGAACTTCTTGAAAATAATTGTCCTGAAATCAACTTTAAATCTGCCATTTACTGTATGGAAGACAGGAAAATGTAGTCTGAAATAATTTAATAGTTTAACATTGAGAAGACTAAGTGACTAGACTATGTGACTAGAAAGAGTCTTTGACAAACTGGATTTGGGTAACATCTCCTGGCCCTAATTCTCCTCCCAGTAAATAATGTGTCCTGCATCCTCTTCCCTCTGCCTGGTGGGAAGGAATCTGCCTCCTGAATCTTAGCCTGTGGCCAGAGCCCAATCTTACCTGTTGAAAGGCTCTGTGATGGAAAGTCCACTTTCAGGCTCAGCTAGCTCACTGGCCCCTGTTAAGTCTTTCTTAATCCTTGAGACTGCCAACTGTTGACCTGTGTCACTATCTGTATCCTTGAGTATAGTATCCAGTTGCCCCCAGGAGCAAGTGAAGAATCCTCAACCTGGCCTCAAAAGGCCCTTCTTAAGCTGGCCACTGCTGTCGTCTCATCTTTCCAGGCTCCCTCCTCGCTTCACTCACCCTGAACAACTTTCCCCTTCCACATTCTTTGTGTTTTCTTTCCCTCTGTCTTGAATGCTTTTAATACAAGGATGCTAGTCATAATGGCCTAGAGCGCACTCGAATGACCTAATTCACTAGTTACGTCTGAAATGGCCCTATAAATCTCTCTCTCTCTCTCTCTCTCTCTCTCTCTCTCTCTCTCTCTCTCTCTCTCTCTGTGTGTGTGTGTGTGTGAGAGAGAGAGATTCTCTCTTCAGCGAGACCTGAAGAGAGTGGAAGTTTTCCAGGAAAAAGATGTGTGTGTGTGTCATGCATGTGTGTGTCTACAGGTGAATAAGCTCTCTCTCTCTCT
>CAUYRT010008461.1:0-29907 GCA_963574885.1 Lepilemur ruficaudatus | reverse complement strand
GGTTTCATCTCTGGATTCTCAGTCCTGTTCCAAAGATCAATGCTTCTGTTCTTGTGCCAATACCAAACTGATTTGATTATTATTGCTTTATAGTACAACTGGAAGTCTGGAAGACTGATGCCTCCTAGTTTGTTCTTTTTGCTTAAAATTGCTTTGGCTATACGAGGTCTTTTCTGGTTCCATACAAAGTGAAGAATTATTTATTCTTTAACCCAAACTAATAGGAATGCATTGTCACCATCTGTCATGGCCATTCTCTTGGTATTGGTGCTTTTGAAGTTGAAGCTTGCTCATGAAAATAGGGGAGAAGGCCTAGAGAAGATAGCCTCTACCTGCTAGCCCCAGAGGAAGACACTGCCCTATTCTGCAGACATTCCACCAAGGTCGCATTCTCCTCCCAAATCCACATTTCCAAATCTGCCTGGTAAATCTGGTAGGTTTTCTGAATGATCTTCTAGTAAGAATCATAATAGATAATAAAAATAAACAAATTGTTTCTAAGACAATTAAGCAAAGAGCTTGTAACAAAAGCAACAACCAGCACCATTACTATTTTTGAGTCCTTACTATGTGTTGAGTCCTGTGTTTATTAAGACTGTTGTATTTAAATTCAGATCAGACTAACTTCAGACTGCCTGCACTTGATCATTATCCTGATGTTATCATCATGCTCAGAGCTTAGGATCATAGAACTTGAAAACTGGAAGGTAACTTGTCTACCCACTTCATTTTATAAGAAAGATACCTGAGATCTGGTTGGGTTCTGGTGAGGGCCCTCTTCCAGTTACAAACTGCTGACTTCTAGTTTTATCCTCACATTGCAGAAAAATAGAGGGCTAGCTTACTGGTCTCGTATAAGGGCATGAATTCCATTCATGAGTGTTCCACCTTCTAGGCTCTACCTCCTAATACCATCACATTGCCAATTAGATTTCAACATAGGAATTTTGTGGAGACACAAACATTTAGTCCATAACAGAGACACTCTTACAACGTGGTAGATTGTTTCTTTGAAGCTGGGAGGAGAATATCTCACTCCAGTCTGCTGTATGTGATGTGACATAATTGTGCGAGTGATATCTCATCATCATCTTTGCCATATTCTCTTGGCCAGAAGCAGGTCACATTTTCCACCTACACTCAGAGGGGTTTTGTACAGGGGTGTAACTGATTGGAGATCATGTCAGAATTCTGCTTTCCCTAGGAAAGAAAGTTCAGAGAAAATGGATGTAGCAGGTAATGTCAAACTGAAAGTGACAGAATTTCCATGCAGGTGTGGACTTAGGAATTACCCTGTGTCATGGGTTTCCACCTTGGCTGCACATTAGCATCACCTGAGAATCTTTAAACAAATAGTCCCATCCCTGGGGAGAGTCATATTTTTAAAAATCTCCCCAAATGCTTCAAATATATCTAGGGTTGACAAACACTAATCTCGTCCAATGACTTTATTTCATAGATGAAGAAGTTGAAGCCCAGGTAGTTTGTGTCTTCTTGAAGTACATGCATCTAGATAGTTGTAGAGATAGGATAAGACCTAGGGTTACTAACTAAGGTCAAGCCTTCCTAGCACTGGACAAGCATGTGTTACCTTGTGGAGGATGCACAGTTTGTCATGTGAACTTTTATGGTCAAAAGTCCCCACACTGTAGGTATAATTGACCACAGCCAGGTTAAATTCTGTCTGTTATTGTATAGCCAACTTCTTAGTACCAGTGTAGATTTCCCAGATTAAGTTTGCTGTTATGAGCTTCAAGAATGAAAACATAAATAAAATTTACTTATTTTTGAAAAGTTGGTATAAAAACAATTTCTATTTGTATGGGAGAAAGGTATTTTCCATTGTGACTGAAACCATACTTTATCTGATGCTTACGTCAGATGCTATTCATTTTCTGATGTGAATGAAATGGGAACATGAGCTGTGCCATTGAGAAAGGTGGGTGAAGTCTTGGTAAAACACTGTAAATCTGAAAGGGCAAACTATACCACCTAATGGGCTGATGAGTCATTATCTTTTGATCAGTGAATAAATAAGGCCTTTTCCTGGGTTTTGCCATGGCTTTGTAAAATGAGCTCTTCACTCTCCCCTGCCATTCACTTAATCTCTACTCCCACAGAATTCTAGTCAGTAGAGAAAGAAACAAATCCCTACAGAAGTAGGGATTTACTGTATTTGTCACTGCTCCTACTTGGCTTAGGTAACCCATATCTCCACTTTGAAGGGACAGTAGGTACACCAAAGCCCTGGATGTGAGAGTTTCCTGGCTCTCAGACTTGTCAGGAACAATCCTGAGTAGCTGCCCCTTTACTTGCCCAATAAAGTCTTTCTGTGTGTTATATGAAACAAATATAATGGGAGGCCTGGGAATCTGGTACTGGCTTCAAATTCTTCCAGCCTGGTGATGGGGAAGGATCTAGCCTGGGCTCTTGGCCATTTCCTCACTGGACTAGCCTAGTACTGAACGTCACAACCTAGAACAGATGATCCCATAAGACTTTCCAGGCAGTGACAGTAAGGACTGGTTATCCATCCAAAATTTTCCACTGAAAAGCCCAAGGATATGATTATACATTTAAGAGTAACATAACCACATTGAATTTGATTTGGAATAAAGAAGAGTATGTTAACTCATTTTGATTGAAAACTCCTCTAGCTAAGCTGAAACATGTCTGCAATTTCTGTAGAGACCTAAATATAAAATTAACTACCATGTAATCATGATAATCACCATGGGAAGGCTACATGACTTCCCAGCAGCCTAAGGGCCATAGTAATTAATGCTTCTGCACTTTATGCAGGGCTTTTTTTTTAAAATGCCAATTTGTTCTTCTATTCATTAAAAGAAATAGACACCAGTTACCAAAAAATATAGTTACTAAGAAATATGGCTGTAACTCTAAAGAGAAGAGCAGCAGAAGAAACCAGTTTTTTAAAATAGCTCTCCGTCCTGATGTAGGGCACTAGACATTAAAGGCTGACAGATGTCTCTCAGAAGATTGGGCAATTGTAAAAACGCTGCACTCTTTTCTTCCTGTATTTCTTGTAACCAGCATTGCCCTTGGTATCCTATCTTATGAACTGTAGTATATGAAAGACTTGTAGGAGGAATCATTTACCATTCTCCTGCCTTTAGATTGCTTCATACAAATTCTACAAGGTAGAGAAAAGTTTTATTTAGGTTTGAAGACCATAAAAGAAAGAACATCCATAACCTTCTGATATTACTGGTTGGTCAATAATATTAACAATGACAAGCACAGGAACTATGCCTAGTATGATGTTTAGCAAATAATAAATGCTTGACAAATTTTAGTGATTGCTAATTTGATGATGGTAATGAGGATGATAGTGATAATGATTTTGATTTCTTTCTTTATATTTCAGGTCCTGTGCTACATATATTACATAATTTTTCTTATTTCACCCACATAACAATCCTACCAGATGAGTATTATTATCCCCATTTTACAAGGAATAAGGATAAGATTAGGAAATTATAAGTAACATGTTCAAGGTCATCCAGCAGAAGTGGCCATATTTACATCCATGTCTACCTGATTCCTCAGACATTCTTGGCCATTCTGTATTACTTTTATTTACTTTTTCTGAAGCTATTTCAATTAGTAGCCTCTTTCATCATTTAGTTCAGTCCCTCCTTGCCCTTGGATCTAATATTAATAACACGAGGTTTATTCCTTTTGGCTTTTTCTTCTGAACCTAGTATAATTTTTAGCCATTTGTCATCTGCCTCAGAACCTGTGAAGGCATTGGGTAATGTTTTGGGAAGATCTTTGAAGTTTTTTGACTTTTATCCCCATGATCAGTTTTTTGTCTTTTGAGTGAGAGGTACCTCAAATGGGGTATGAGGATTCGCTTCTCCTGCCCTTTGGTTGTGTCAAGAATCCCTGTCCCATGCAACACTGGGTCCCTGTGACTCTCTGAATTTCATTTGAAATGCTGTGGCAGTTTTAAGCAGAGAACTAGATAAAAGAAAGATAGATGTATCTAACAGTTTGTAATCTCCCTCTATCTTGGAAATTCAGAAAGATCCTTTATCAACAACGTGGGTAGCTAGCATTCTGAAAAGACTATACATTCATGATGGTCACATATTTATGCTGTCTTCAAAGCGTAGAAATTCTTTCCCCTTCATTCTCAGGGCTCTACAATTGCTAGGGTAACTCCAACCTTGTTATTTTTTGCCCTTCTACTGCTCTTTTCATTGTTGATAATGTTGTCTTTTCCCCACCGTACTCATGTTTCCAACTTTTTAATGGAATTTCTAAATCCACTCATTGTTTTTATCCATTACTTTCAGTATTAATTGAATGAATCTTACTTGCACATATATAGTCGGTTGTTGAAGAAAGAGATAAATGAAATGGTCCCAGACCTTAACATCTCACAGTCTAATGACAGAGTGTGGTGTGACAAATGCTGTAGAAACACTGAGAAGACACCCTGGCACAGGGAGAGACGAATAAGGGAAGGCTCCAGAACAGACAATGCCAGAGCTGACACTATGAACAACCAGGACTAAGGATACTTGATTGTTGATCCAAAGAGATTCTCACTTTTTTTTCCATTTTCTCTGTTACAAGATGGGACAGAAAATCCAAGACCAATGGGAGATACTTAGAGGCTACCCTGGAAGTGAGCACATTGTGTCTGGATAGCCATGAAAGTTCAGGCCAAGGGAAACAGTTAACTGACTTGAAAGCACATGGTGTAAAAGGTGAAAGCTTGGCAAAGCCCAGTTTGTACCTGCAGTGTAACATCACTGGGAATTGAAAACCTGTGTGCATCAGAATTGAACTAGTCTTCATCTTTCTTGTGGATAGCACTCTTCTTTCTAAATATTAAGTAATGTAAGGGAAGTAGATTTGTATTAGGAGCCAAGAGAGCTGAGTCCTATTTTCAAATAGTTGAGTTCTTGGACATTACCATTAAGTATATAAAGACAAAAATGAAGAATCTTGGGCTCTGAAGAAGAAATACAAACAGTGTCAAGATAATCTAACAGTATTAGAAATCTATGAAATAACCTCACTGAAGAGGATGGGGTCAGGGGGAAGGTGATGACCTAAGTATCCTGGAAATGAGTGCAGTCTGTAAGACTAAAAACAGGAGGAACTGTACATACACATTGTATTTTAGTTGATAAAGTTATTTCCCAAGGGAGTATAGGTTAACAATTCTGATACTGGAAAGGAAGAATTAATTAAATGGATATTATACAGTGAGAGCCAGTTTTCTCAATGTTGGAGTGGGAGTTTACAGATAGCAACAGAGGAAGCTATAATGACCCATGTGGTAATGGAATAGCATTGGAAGACATCAGAATGAGCCTATGTTTAGCTTAATATAGATACAGATGTTTACTAGAACTGTTCATAGACACACACACACACGAGTTGGCATATGCACATTTTTTTTAATCTGATAACTGAGAGGGCCCCAAAGAAATAACACTCTAATAGCAATAAACACACCCAGCATCTTGGTTTCTAATGCCATTGTCCAATAAAAAGAACCAGGGCCCCTTGAAGAAATTACTTATTCTAGGACCAGGAGAGGAAATGTACAAAATGAACCTGAATTATGTTGTAGTGCCAGAAAATAAGAAAGTATTTTTTAAAAAGCACAGCAACAAGAATCTTTGAAAGGTAAATAGGAGCCAACTGTAAGATCTCCCATGGCCAAAGCTGAAACAATTTAAGGAAAAAAGTATTTGATATCAACCCAAAGAAAAAATTAGATATCCATGAGTCCATACATTTTTGTGTATATATAAATGAACACATTCATAAATGGAGGGGAAAAAGAAAAATCTCCCACACAGAAGAATTCCAAATATTTTATATAGCTATTTCACCCTTAGGTATAGGCTGCCCATAGTGACTTCCTTTCAAAGTGCACAGCATGAAAAGGAGTCAAAAAGAGTGACTTTATGGTGGCGTAACCTGGCAAACACAACCCAGTCAGCTGGTCAAGGCCAGCCTCAGTGATGATAAATCACATTGCTATCATGTGTGCTTGTTACTGTGTGATGAAAGCACAAATTTATCTCTGTGATCTTCCCTTAAATATCCCATGACCTCAGACTTATCATGAAAAAAAAAAAAATCAGACAAATTCTAAGAGTGGCACATCCTACAAAATACCTGGCTAGTACTCCTCAAAATTCTTAGTCATCAAAAACAAAGTCTGAGAAACAGTCATAGCCAAGAGGAACCTAAAGAGACACGACTACTAAATGTAATGTGAAATCCTGCAAGAGGAAAAGGACATTAGGTAAAAACTAAGGACATTTCAATAAACTGTGGACTTTAGTTAATAATGATGTATCACTTACATCACTATTGGTTCACTATTTTCACAAATGTTTCCTTTTAATGGAAGATATTAATAACAGGGGAAACTGGAAGTGGGGTATATGGGAACTCTCTATTATCTTCTCAATTTTTCTGTTTTTCAAAAACTGTTCTAGAAAAGTTTATTTTTTAAAAAGTAAGAAAAGAAAGAATCTGTCTTGTCTTCCCACTCGTGGTAGAACAGAGCTATTATGCTCCATCCCTTTCTGGCACCTGGCATGTTTCAGGGTATAATAAACGGAAAGTCTGAGGCTCTGATTTGAAGGCCACAAAGGTAGGGCAGGTTATTTTCCACCAGCTGCATAAATGAAGTGCAGTGATGGTAGAAGGCAGAGAAAGGACACTCAAATGTGAAAGCAGACAGATTTCAGTGTTGGACCAAGATGTTTATGGGCTGCCTGGAGTACCTGGAGCAGAGGTACCAAGCTGCAGTCACCCTTGCAGGCAGATGGTTTTTTTGTTATTAAAATAACCACATTCATTCTTCATTCTTATTGAAAGAGGATATGGTGGGGAAGAGGGTGGATTGCTCTAAATCTTTTCAAATCTTTATTAATTGAATTTCTGATTCGCACACACATTATACATAATAAGTTTCCAAGGAGCGGCTGCAAATGCAGCTAGTTTAACATTCTGTTCCCATGATATTTCTGTGTAGGTGGGGCAGTTAGGCCATCACAGAAAGAAGCACTAGACTATTTGCCCTGGTCCTGAATGCAATTTATATCAAATAATGAAATTAATGACAATTTGGCGGGAGGTTTAAAATAAATTACAGCATCTATGCTTCTTCAGTTCACTTTTCATATGTATCTTCTTTTGTGGAGGAACTGAATGTATTTCCTTTTGATAATACTTAGAATCATAAGATGTAGGATTCCATGAGAAAATTGTGGTCTAGAGATATGATGTGACTTGATCAATGTCATACAATGACCAAATATTGTTTAGAATCTTGCTATTCAAAGTGTAGATGACCTACCTGCTAAATATGCAGAATACTAGCCCATATCCCAGACTTACTGCATCAGAAATCTGCATTTTAACAAGATTCCCTGATGATTCATATGCACATAAAGTGTAAAATGTACTAGTTCAGAATCTTCAATTGTTTTTATGAGATCATTAAATTGTTTAGGATGTTTTAGGCTGCAAGTAACAGCATCAAACAAAAATAGCGTAAGCAAATAGTATTCTTATTATTTCCTATAACAAGAAGTCAGGAAAAGGTGATCTCATGACTGATCGATCTTATTAATGACTAAAATTTTTATCACTCTTCCATTCCATCATTTTCAATGTGCTGGTTTTGTTGCCTCATTGGTGCAAAATGGCTGCTACAGCTCATACAGCTGAGTCCAAAGACAGAAGTGGTTGGATGAAGGGAGATGGTAGGAGTGGGAGCCAAAAGACTGCTCCTCACACATTCACATTATGTAGTCTGGTGTAAAACATTTCCCAGAATGTTTTGAGAGGACATATTTTCCTTTGGATGTACTTGGCCAAGTTTTGGTCATGTGGTTATTCTGTAGCTGGAAAAGAAATTTAGAAAACCTCACCAGGTTTTATAGAGGGAGTTGGTTACTGCCAGTAAGGAGCACAGGTAGGAAATGGCTATTGGGCAGGTGACCAACAGTGGCTGTCCCAACCACGCTGTCTTAAAGTAATTGTGGATATAGTCATAGAAGAGCAGAGATCTTTTATTTCATTATTCCTTTTTTGTTGTTGTTGTTGAGTGGAAAAATTGGGGCCCTGGGTATTAAAGAGCTTCTCTATCGTTAGATATGCAGTTAGATCAGAGGATTCAATAGAGGCCGGCACTCCTTACTCCTTGTCTCCTACTGAGACAGATAGTGTAGTGTTGTAAATAAACATCATTCACAGCCCCCATTCCTTCATCTTCCCCTACTAAAAGTGGTTGAAAAATGAAAATATTGCTTTGATTTGTTGTGGTCATGTGGAAAAGGTCTGGCTTAACAGTAAGTAGGCAGAAGTCACTGAGGAGAGCTTCCCTTTTGTCATACAAAGACAAAACCTCATCAGGAGAAGGCTTTTGGTGCTTTCCTCTTTTTCTGAGTTCAATGTGAATGTGATGACTGAGCAGCAACAGCTGTCTTGCAACCACGTGGATGAAAGGCTAGCACTAAAGTGGGTGGAGCTGAGAAGACAGAAAGAAACTGAATCTTTCATGAAATTGTAAAACCCTTGGAATTACCTTGCTCTGCCAATTTTTGCAGTTCTTATTTCATGAGGAAGAAAACTTAATTATTTAAGTCATTATTAATGAGATTTAAGATTACAAGCTGCAGAATGTAATCTAAATTGGTACAACCATTTCCCAAATGTTCTCTCAAGGAAAATTAATTTCCCAGAATACTTTGTGGAGAAGACTATTGTATAAGAATAATTTCAAGGTAATAGTCATCTTCAGAGAAATTACTGTAATCACTTATTTCCACTTGCAAAACCAAAAACACGGGAGATAAAATGGAAGTATGAAGCAGGGCACTTTTCCAGGAGGGTTTTGATGTTGTAGCAGGTACAGAATATTTTTTTTTTTCCCCAGAGATATTTTCTGTATCTGACATTCTTATCTTGTTGACTGATCATTTACTCTGCTGAAGCAATGGAATTCCTCCATCTCCAAATAAACCATTAAATGATGGTGTGGGTAATTCAAGCCTGAGAGATCTTGCCCACACGTTTCTCCCTTGTACTATTGAGGATGTGTCCTTATGCTTGCTACATGTGAGACTCCTTTCACCTTTATTCTTTCCAGGTTCTATCTTAAGGAGAATTCTTTGTCAAAGTAGCCATTGTCTCACCTTTTGATATTATCTTCATCTTCTCTCATACTAGTCTCTACAGTCCTTCAGAGAGTGGGCCCAAGTATTATTTACTTCTAAAATTCTGTAAGGAACAAATGTGCTTTCTACTGAAAGTAGAAGTTCAAGTTCCCGGGAAGTGGAGTCCCTTCATTCTAACTACTAGTGGAAATAGGATCTGGGGGAGAACTGAACTATTCTGCATAATAGAGGGAGAATAATTTGGAGTTCAAAGGGAATATAGGAAAAAGGCAGTGAAGAGGTAGGATAGGGAGGGGAGAGAAGAAAGTAGGCAACAAGATGATGAGATAGCCCCTGGGATGACACTATCCCTTTGTAGCAAATTGGATTTTCCAAAAATAATCATGAGTATGTTTCCTGTCCCACATGTTCTTTGAGAAACTTGCTGTTCCTCCAATGAGAAAAGATAGTCTGTCTCTTCCCCTTAAGAGTAGGTGGAACATTATGACTTCCTTGGCAAGTACAAAGTAGTGGAAGTGACTTCTAAGGCTGGATTAGAAAAGGCAACACAGCTGCTGCCCAGATCTCTCTTGGGACACTCATATTGGAATCTGAGCTGCCATGTAAAAAGTCTGGCTACCCTTAAACACAAATACTTAAGAAAAGATCATGTAGAAAGACCATAAAAAGAATGAGAAATGCTCTGAGAAGCTCCAGCTGTTCTGGCTTCCAACTATTTGAGTCTTTCCAGCCCAGGGACTAGACATGTGAGTGAGGAAGCCTTCAGAAGACTTCTCCCCAGCCTCTATAACTACATGAGAGAGCCTGATGAACACCACTCAGCTGAGCCCAGCCTTAGTCAACCCCTCACCCTTAAGGTGCTATGATAGTAACAATAATAACAAATGATTGCTATTGTTTTGCATCATTAAATTCTGGGGGTAATTTATTTCAGGCAGGCCTTTCTTACATATCAATGAATAACTGGAACTTTTTTTGTGACTCTCAAATTTTGAGTAAAGTTTCACATACTCAGGAAATGCTTGCTGTAAGTGGGTACACATGTAAGCAGAGAAAGGACAACATATATTGCCTTGAGGTTGGTGACTGTCATTAGGATAAGAACAGAGATAGCATACTCTCATGTGTAGGAACCAGGAGAAAGAGGGAGCCAAGAAATAAGATAGGTACAGAAGTTATGTGGAAAATGTTATTCTTTTACCAGTGCTGGAATTGGGGGTTCAGCCAAAGGGCAGGGTCTACCTAGTCAACAACTGGATTACATTAGATGGTGATGTCTGTGAATTTCAAGTGAGGTGTGGCATGAGATCTACTTCATGTTTCTCAGTTTGCATGATTGAAAGCTCCAAACAGCTTCTTCAGATGTTCTTCTGGTCTCTCAGAGCACTGAATGAGAGCAAGATCATTTGAATGTCTGGGTCAAGGGGGTAGCCTCTTGATCAACATATTAATCTGAGTTTAATGAATCAGCCAGTTGAATTTGAACCTCTGAGATGAGGCTTAAAGGGAGGGCTTCTTATGTGATATGGAGCCTAAAGTGGATCCATCTTGGACGCTAGTCCACTAAGTTGGCTCCTGATTAACCACAGTTTCAGAAATGCCTCTAAGATTTCCACTTTATCTATCGTTCTTTGTGAAAGAACACACACTTACTGTAAATCCTGTCCTTAGGTCAAGACAACCTTGATGTTATTGCACAAATTACAAGCTATGATGTGTATAGCATTCTTGTCTTTCCCTGTAAGGTCAACTCTAATTGTCCTGAACATTCTCAATAAAGCGTGTATACCCTTTTCCTATAGTCTATAAGCCCTGGATCTCAGAGGTAATAGTGCCGAGATCTACCTGTCTTGTGGCCACTTATGACCACATTTCTGTCTACAAATTCCCCAATAAATCACCTTCTGCTGAGAAACTGGATTTGTCTGTCTTGTTCTTTGGCTTCTTGGATCCTTCTGCATTTGGGGGTCACTTTGTATATGTGGCCCTTTCACAGAACATATGATGAACAGATGCCTTCCATATTTAGCTATAATTTATTTAATACTATGTTCCAGGTACCGTGCTAGGATCTTTAGGTACATTATACCATTTTTAAACCTCAGTGCAACTATAATAAAAGGTTTTAGACATTATAATCTGTAATCTATTATAGGTAACACAAATATAACATATAATATATGATATATAATATATATTAAATATAACACGTTTATATATACTTTAAATAAACATAGAAATCTGTGAAGTTAATTTATATTTTTAAATTTTAATTTTCCTACTATTTGAATTATTATCCTAAGAAAAGCTTAAATTTAAATCACATTTAAACATATATAGAGAGATATGTGCTAAAAGTACCTTGCTGATAAATTATAAATAATACTCAATATATGTCCTAAACAAAAGGTTGTTCCTCACGGAAGAGGAAATCTGACTCAGAAACAGCATTAGTTAGGATTATATCTTCCTGAGAAGAAACTATAGATGTCTGATGGTCTGACTCTTTAAATATACCTTTTAGAGACAGGATCTGCCAGTCAGGTTAAGATGGTGTGGTAAAAGGGAGGTATCAGAAGCTTCTCAGACAAGTAGATTTGGTCTTTTTTCTGTCTCTAATGACTAGTTATGAATACTTGAGTGAAGCACTGAACCAGTTTTAGTCTCATTTGGCCATCTGCAAAATAGGGAGCAATACATCTTGAACTATTTCCATACAGATTTAAAATGACATAATATGGGAATGTTGGTAGGTAAGAGGTGCTTCATTAATGTCAGTTCTCTTTTTCTTCTGACATATATGTGAAATATTGGCCCTTGATTGCAGCCTGTGTCAAACGCCACATAAAACCCACATTTACTGAAGATAGCTGTACTTGCAGGTGATTAGGATGGGGGGGCGGGGGCTAGACCTTAGCTTGAAAAGGCCAAGGTCATTACAGTTACTATGACTCATTTTCTGGCTTTCTGATTGAGAAACTTCAGTCAAGCGGATCGTTGGTTACTATAAATGTTTATTCAGTAAGGATTCACTTTGGGAGGCTGATTATTTAAGATGTGTTGGTTAATTAATCGCATCCGGAGATGGATTGCATTCATGGCACCAGTACTTATCTCCATGAGGAACTGGGGCCATTAGTGCTATTCAACCATCTTCTTTGGCATGTGTCTTTGCAGTTCTGTCCATCAAGAAAGGGAATGTATTTTTCTGTTACTCAATTCTGGGTTCAGCCATGTGCCTTTCTTTGGGGGAGTGGGATGTTGCGGAACCGATTCAGGCAGAGGCTTTAAAAAGCACTTGTAGGATTTTCACTTTTACATCCCTGCCATGGCTATGAAAAAGATATGCCCAGGCCAGCCGGTTGGTCCCAGGAGGAGGATGAGAGGATCAGAGGCACTCCCAGCCAAGCCTTGCTAAGACCAGTCAACTCCCAGCCAACGTAAAAACTCAAGAGAAATAATAAATAATTGTTCTTTTAAGTCACTGAAATTTGGGGTTATTCCTTATATAGCAGTATCTACTTGATACAATCCCTATTCACTTTATAAGTCCATCCCAGTGTGGATGACATATAGTCATACTATTAATAGATATAAGGGACTTGCCTTCAAGGATTTCTTCCTTGACTTTTCTTTTTGCATCTTATGGTTCCTTAACATGATATCTTCAGATATAACTTGAAACTAAGCATGATATTTGGTCACTTGATTTACTAAATCATTTATGCTCTCTCTCCACTGACTCTCAAGTCTATGAACAGAACAGCAAAATTTATGGAGATGATAATTATATCTAATTAATTTTTCAAATAAAATTTCCCAGGAGGGTAATTGGAAATAGAAGGAACATTTTCATCTGAAAACCACCAGTATTTGCATAGCTGGGAGCTTTTGTCTAACTGTAGTGAGGCCAATCAATAGAGAACTGTTTTTAAGGACTCTTATCAAGTTGTCTGATTGTCATCAATTTTTCCAATATATTTTTCATTGTTTTAATGTTCTTGGTTTGGGGAAAGCCAGCAGGGTGCAAGCAGATATGTTCATTCTTTTCTATGTAGCTTCTCCCTTCTTCCTAGGAATTGTCTGTCTTATCTCTTTTATATAAATAGGATATTTTTGGAAGGGAGAAAGGAACATTTGGAAGGCAATTACAGATAAACTCCAGATGTGAATTGATAGAGCACTTTATTCGGTAGAGAATAGCCAGGACAATTTCCTTTCAGTATTTTGAACTGATGTGAGTTGTGTTCTGTTTCGACAGGCAGACTTTTTTTTTCACAGTGTTTGTTCCTAGTCACTGGAGATATATTCAGCTTCAGGGAACTGTTAAAGTTACAAGCAAATTGGACAACTTGCTTTCTTGTGTTCTGATTGTTAGCGTACCTTCGAATGGAGATGTGGTATGTATTATTTTATCCATTACCAGTATTTATGACATATGCACGCATTGCCAAGTGCTACCTAAATGTGCATTAATTTATGTAAAAGATGAATTGCTGAAGGCCTAAGTAGGAAAATTTTCCACGAAATCGAAGGACCCAAAGGAACCCTGAAAATATTTTGGTTCATTATTTCCTAAAGTGTGGTAGAGCTACCTGGTGCCAGAGGAAATGCTGTTCAGTAAATATAAGATGATTTTAGTTAGTAAAATAATTTTAGGAGGCAGAAAGGAACATTTGGAAGGCAATTACAGATAAACTCCAGATGTGGATTGATAGTGCTCTTTACTCAGTAGAGAATAGCCAGGACCATTTCCTCCCGATGTTTTGAGCTGATGTGACAAAGCATTAAATAACATTGAATCACCTACTGAATGGTGTTCCCTTTTCGATACTATAAAGTCATTCTGATTGTGCTAAGTAGAAAGTTTCAGGTCAATACTAGTATCTGTTTACTACTTATGAAATGTTTGTTAATCTCTATTTTCACAAAAAGAGAAGGAATGTTGTCTAGCTAGGATTGAATGTAATTATTTGAATTTGTATTTATTCATATGAATGCCTTTTATTTGTGGCAGCTAATAATGGCGGTCCCTTGCAGCTGTCACTTGGAAAAAAGCAAGTCACAAAGGTGGCACACAGGAAAGGAGTGACTAAAAATTGGGAAATACTAGTCTAGTCCCATACAGATGCTTCCAAGTAAGGGGAACTCATTTTTTTTTTATGCCAATACAGCCTATGGAAGAAACTTAAAATGATATTAATATTTATAGGTAGCAATCATTTATACTAATGCTAAAAAATAGAAGGTGGTCTATTTCTGAAATGGTACATCATCTGTGTGTCCTTATACAAGGGAGTCAGCATAACACAGTAGGAATAATATGGACTTTTAAACTCAAATTAACCTGAGCTTGAATCACAGTTCTTCCAATACATGACATGGGGAAAACAATTAACCTTTCTGTGCTTTAATTTTATCCTCTAGAATGTAATGAGAATGCTATCTAACTCACTGCCTTGGGAATTAATTGAGGTAATAGAAATAAGTCCCCATGATAGTCCCTGTTTGAATGCCTGAGCTGATCACGAGTAACTTGTAGCCCTCTGGCTTTGCCATGTGCCTTTATGTGATTGGGGCTTGTTAGTATTCTTAGATTGTTTTTCAACTGAATATACAAAGCCACATTTTTCACAGGAAACACTATTGAGCCAACCAGTTTCCAAGCTGGAAATATGTAGAATAAGCCTCCTTGCCAAAGACTTTACATGTCTGCCTTCATCTAGTTAGAACTGTGTTGGTCAGGCCCTGGTACTTATAAGTGATTCAAAGAATTTTATAGACCTCCTATGTGTCAGTTGTCCTACATTCTGCATGCAAATCTTCGGAACAGCCCTATGAGCTGGAGAAGAAACTTAGGTTCAGTGAGATTAGGTACCTTGCCTGAATTTCCACAAGTAGTGGTAGAGCCAGGGTTTGATAAATTTTAGACAGACAATGGATAATCTATGTATAATGAGCAGACTAGATATTATTATGAATTAATATATAAAATGTTCTCAGTTATCAGAGGAAGCAATACAGTGTAGCAGTTAAGGAAACAGACAATATACTGCCTGGGGGCTTTACCATTTCCCAGGTAGGTGACTTTGGGTGTTAAATAATGTCAATTTCTTCTTTGAAATGGGGATAGTGATAGTACTCCCATGATGAATTATCATACAGATTAAATGAGAAAATCCTCATAAGCATGATGTGCCTGACACACAAAAAAGAGATATTACATCTTGACTATAATAGTGAGGCTGGTGCAAGTAGTTAGGTATCCAACAAATGCAGATTGAACAAATGGATGATACTGGGTAGACTCGTTATTCCAGACACCTGGGAATCTGGTCTTTTTTCATCCCCGTCACATGGATCTGTAGTTGTAACTTTGCACTTACGTGTATACTTATGTGGGTTTTGATAAATGTGTCGTTGTGGGGGATTTGTGCACCTACACACCAAGAAGAGAGAAACAATTTAGCTACTCATTCTTGTAACAAGCCACAAGCTCCCAGCTCATTTAATAAATAGTACCACTGTATGGCTCATATGTAGAAAACTTTCTAAGTTTTACCTGAACACAGAAGTATCTAGCAAAGAACTTAACTAAGCTTTTAAAATAATTCCACATGCAGAGTAGTAATGGTCTTGATATTAAGGCATCCTGTGGAAGGAATGCATTTGTACTATGCTTAGTCTTACTTGACTGCTTGGGAACATAAGACACGTGTCAAAGGAGGTTAGCATGATTTCTTGCATGACTTCCTGCCCCTATGTTCCTCTGTTCATTAGTGGTGTCCACATGACACCCTTCTGTATTTTGGTACAGCTTTCTCCTAGCTCAAGTTGTGTCATGCTTGCTGCTTGAATTTTTTTTTTAAGTTAAAATTTTTTCAAATTACTGCCTTTTAATAAGGCGCTTATGTCAGTATTGTATTTTGGAATATCCTATACCTGTGGCTGTCAAATATTAGCTGCATCATTATCAACTGGCAGCCTTGTTAAACACAGACTGCTGGGCCCCTACACAATTTCCGATTTAGTGAGCCTCAAGTGGGACCTAAAAATTTTCATTTCTAACCAGCTTCCAGGTGATACTGATGGTCTCTTTAGATCTTTTCATACTTTGAGAGCCATTATCCTACACTAAAATTTTAGACATTCCAACATAAGAAGATGTTCAAAAATATTGAACATCTTGAGTCATACTCAATACTATAAACATCAGCTCCTCATCTGGGAAGGAAAAGTAGACTCATGCTTAGGTGAGCCGGTGATATTTCTGCATACAGATTTTTATATTCTGGAAAATTTGTTTCTCTGCAGTCTGCCCTGACTCTGACTTATGATTATTTCAGTGGTTCAGACAATGACGAAACTAGCATAAGGAATATGCAGAATTTGTTAAGTTCAAGCTTGCAAATCAAAGTACAAATTTATTTGCATTTCCCACCAACCTTTAAAAATTTATTAAAGGAAAAAATAATTTTATTTTCCAAATGAAAACTCTGGTAGGTCTAGGACTTTTCTGTTCACTTTAACAGACAGGCAAAAATACAGTTTGTTTGTTTTTAGTAATTAAAGTCTGCAAAGATACTATTTAAAACCCTGAACTGAATTTAATAAATACTCTTTGCTCACACCCCTTAGCCTTGGCTTGGCTCAGGTAGCAAGTCTGCAAATCAGAAAGTGAGGTCTGATAACTTCACCTGTGTTTCTCTGCCAGATGCCTCTCTTTTTCCCCCACCAGCTGTTTGGGATTTCAGTGGAGATGAGTGGAATAGGAAGGAAGGATGTGGGAGGAGATTAAGAGGACAGGATGGTTCTTACTTGAATCCATACCTTTATCAGTTGGCTTGGAGATCTTGGGTCAAGCAGATGTTTAAAATTAACTCCTTTCGTTAATTTCTTTCATTAGCTCATTGGAGATTTTCTGCTGGGTTCTACTTTTTCATAGTGGCCTGGTCTTGGATAGATGCATCTCTATTACAGGGAGTTTTATGGGATTCCTCAGCCTTCCTCAGGAATTGACCAATTCCCATCCATATTCTTGCTTCTGTAGATCCTGACCTCTGAGAAGACCTGATTGGAAAGCATCCCAGTACTCTATGGTGTGTCTCCCTTCCTCTACCTAATTCTGTCTTGATCACAGGAAGAATTCATGCATCCCTTGCCCCACTGAACTCTGACAGTACGTAAGGATCTCAGGCAAGCAGCCTTCTCCTGGCACTGGCACGACTAAGGCAGTTAGTTAATTAGTTTCTCACCTGATAAATTTCCCTGGGGGGCAGAGGGAAAGGAAAATCTAGGTCCACTAATTCTCCCGCTGAAAAAGATCTCATTAGCACTATCCAACCTCTCCCATAGGGGGTGCTAGACTCACAGCAGAGTAATAATCCTTTGTATATTAAAAAACAAAAAAACTCTGCAAATCTTTCTTTTCCATCTTCTAACTCCTTGGTTTGGCTGACAGAGGTCCAAGAGTAACAGAACTGACTCTCAGAATTATTTTATAAATTCTTCAAATGCTAATCAGGCAATTTGCTTTGTAGTTTCACATGTATTGAAACATTGGTGCCTAGTTGAAACTTCAATTTTAATATTCTGTTCCTTGAGTTCAATCCACCTACCAGAAATTCATTTTCTCTTATGTAGCTACATTATCTTATTCAGAATCAACTCAGCTAAACTCAACACAATCCGACTGAATCTAATTGTTAAGTTTATTCCAGGCATTCATGCTAACATTGGTGATACAAATACAGAAATATATAAACCTTCCCATCAAGGAGCTCACAAGTCTAACAGGGGAAAATAGTCATATAAAAAGATAGGAGCAACAAAGAAGAGTTTAAACAGGAAAAAACCTGGATTAACCTTTTTTTAAGGGAAATGGAAGAAGTGTAGACATTCACCTCCAGTTGAGTTTTGAATGTGAAAGGGAGTTCACCAGGCAGGAGAGGACATGAAGTTCTGAGATGACAGTAAAGTTAGTATTTCCAAGCATCATAGAGATTTGTAAAGCAACAGTATGTATCTCAGAAGACTTTGTGAGAATTACATAATTTGTACAAAATGCTTGGCACAAGAAGCTGTGTTTAAATTCAGGTTCTCTGAGAAGCAGACACCAAGACAAAGTTGAATATGCAGGGATCTTATTAGGGGCAATGCCTTGAGAGATCATGGGGAAGGAACTGGGTGAGGCTAGGAGAATCCTCAGACTGTGACATGAATCTGATCCTGAATGAAGAAGAGAGGGAAGGAAAGTTAGATAGAAGACTTTTAGACTTCCATGCACTCTAAGGAAGATTCAACAGGCCCTCAAGGAGTCTTTGCGTCAAAGCCGGCTATCAGAGGAGTCCTGTGTCTCCAACGAATAGTCCTCCCTAAGTATCAGCCACAATAACAGGGCAGCCTGTGGGAAGCATGAGCTCAGCACTGTGGGTTCCAGAGTGCAATCGCTGGAGTCCTGCATACGGAGGTCCCCGTAGTTGGAGGTCTGTGAGGTGCATTTTCATGGCCAGTACATGTGGCATATAAATGGTATTTGTAATATTATTCATATTTCAGAAAGCAGACAATATATGAGTCAATATGAACTGGCAGTAAAGAAAGGAGTGGGGAGGGAGAGGAAATGGGATTTTTCAGAGCATAGCAGATAGTTTGGTATTGTTTTAATGTAAAATGAGAATTTGGGAATAATGTATAATTGAGGGCTAGCAGGAACCAGATCCTTTGCATTAGCTAGTATAGGCCAAACTGTTGTAACAGATAGACTTTAAATCTACGATAGCTCAACTAAAATAGAAGCCTGTTTCTCATGCATATGATCAACAGGTAGCTCGTCTCCATGTGCTAAGTCGGGGTCCTAGGCCCCTTCAATCTGGTGGCCCTACCATCCCTCTGTTAACTAAAAATAAAATTCTAAGCTGCCCAATTGAATGGACCTCCTCTTGGCCAAGAGGACCCAGAGAAACCTGGGAAACTGAGATTCTGTCAATAATGGGCTGGGAGGTCAGATACACCTCATTTTACCCCTTCCCTTGGGATTTAGACACAATGACTAACCAGCATTAATATTAGAGATCATAAGACTGATAGAACATACTCTTTGCAGCAGTAAGATACCAAATTATGAAGGGGACCTAAGGCCATGCTAGACAAGAGTTAAGTCATGAACCTCTACATTAAAGGATAAACTGTGTTCTAACTGCCATAAGGATTTTCTTTTTCTCTAGCAGGTAAACAAGCACTAGCCTTGAGATAGGCCATATTAAGACAATTTGCAGCTGTCCCACAAGCCATGATTACGGCTTTAATTCTATAAGAAACTGATTCCAGTAACTCTTTTCTGATAAGAAGACCACTGACTATGGACTACTTCTGGCTAGTTTGCAGAAGCTGTGCACATGAGTGCCTTTGTGTGTGCAAAGATCTTTTGATGTATAGGGCCGAATGTAGTGCATATAAATTTTAAGTCTCCACCCCAAATTGAATGTAGGTTGTATGTAACATACATATTGAACCAATATGCATGTGTCAGGAACCACCTTCACAAATATTAACAGCTCCTCCTGTAACCTGTGGAATATATATACTTGGCCAGCCTGTTCAGCTTAAATTCTTATATTACCCCTGCCTCCCTCTAAGTGTCTGTCTCTGACCTTTGGCAGAGGCTACACTTTTTAGCCTGTCAGAATGACAACTTACCAGGCTGTAATTCTTTATAAAAATAAGGCTCTCCCTTACAAATTATAAGTTGTGTGATTTTTAAGTTAACACATCAAACCCCATGATCTGCAACCAACTTGTGGAAGGACAAAGAAAGCAAGGAGGAGGTTCATGAGCCATAGAGGCACCCGTCATTTTTGCTTACTTTCCACTGACCAGACTTTGTCACCTGGCCATACCTAGATGCAAGGTGATCTATGAAATAAATTTTCTTCTGGATATCTGCCTCCGAGCTAAAACGCTATGCTAGTTAAGACAAGAACAGATTCTGCTGATCAGTTAGTGATCATTTCATGACATGAGTCGCCTTTCCATCTAAGGAACTTATGTGAATTTTAGATGACAGAGAGCCACCAAAGAATTCTAAGCAGTAGGATGACCTGTTGATACTTGCATTTTAAAGATCATGAAAGTATTATTGTATCAGTGGGTTGGGGAGAATCATGAGAACACAGACAAAGGAACAAGTATGGAGACTTTTACAGTAATTCAGTCAAGGGAGATGAGGATGCCCTAGATAGGTGAGAATTAAGAGGAGTTGACAAGTTCTAGAGGAATTTAGGTGGTGGGCCTTGGAGACTGATTGCCTATGAAGAGGAGGGAAAGGGATGGCTAAATGGTATTCTGGCCTGGGTAAGTGGATGAATGTTGCATTACCAATCAAGTTTGAGGAAAATGGAGTAGGACGGTACTTCTTAAACTTTTCTTTCAAAATTCCTTTAACAACAAAACAGGTAAATTCATATTTTGGGACACTGTGGTAAATGGAAAACTTCTTTAGATATCAGGCTTTATTTTGAAAATCTATGGAAGTTTCACTCTGTATTTTATATATATAGGCTTGTTGCAAAATAAAATAATGTTTTAAATTACTTTTTAAAGTTAATTAAACAAGTAATTCCTGAATATATTCTCCCAGCTTGAAAACATTTGTGAGAATATAGACATGGCTAAAGTCCCCCTTGGCCACCACCTGTAATCCCAGGCTTCCCCTGGCCACATAAGTAATTACTGCTTTTTATTTGTGGTTTATTCTTACAGATTTGCATTCATTTATGTATGCTGGGAAGGATACTCTTATGGACTTAATGTTTGTGACCCGTCTTCTGCAATTCATATGTTGAAATCTTAACCCCCAATGGGTGGTGTTAAGAGATGGGGCATTTGGGGAGTAATTTAAGTCACAAGCATGGAGCCCTCATGAATGGCATTAGTGCACTAATAAAAGAGACCCCAGAGAGCTCTCTCTTCTCCTATGTGAGGATTCAGTGAGCATCTGCAACCCATAAGAGGGCCGTCACCAGAACCCAACCATGCTGGCAACTTGATCTCAGACTCCGCATCTCTACAAATGTGAGAAATAAATTTCTACTGTTTGTAAGCCACCAGTCTATAGTACTTTGTTATAGAAGTCTGAACTGACAAAGACAGACACAGTGTGTTTGTGTTTTAAAAATAAATATTATTATACTGTACACAATTCTGCAGCTTACCTTCACTCAAAAATGATGTTTTTTGAGACCTAGCCATGTTAATACAGATAGATGAGTTCATTCCTTTAAATTACTTGTTAGCAGTCAGACTGATACTTGGGAAGATGAACTACATTTATCTTGTGGCTTTGAATGTTCCAGGCATGTGCTGTACACCCTGGATCACACTAGCTCAATTAGAAACAGGTACGAGTTTAGATCTATCCTTGAGCTAGTGGGAATCTGCTTGTCCATGTGATGATTATCACTCAAATTTATTGTCACTATATACCAGACACTCTTCTAGGTGTGGTACATGTATTCAAAAAGACTCAGTGAGGTAGCTACAGTAATTATACTGTAATTACAGATGAAAAATGAAGTGTGCAAAGTTAAGTTAGGTGGTCCATGGTCACTTGGTCTTTGTATAGTAAAGACAGGATGCTTATCTGTGCAGTCTGATTCCAGTGTCTGTGTTCACAATCATTTTACCAAACTATCTGGGGGAAATGTAGGTGATGCATCTGAGACTCCCATATAAGATTTTTTCTGTATTCCACCAAGCAATGAAATATCCAATGGGACATAGGCTCTTAATGCTGAACTTGAGCCAGACAGCGGCAGCCAAATGATCTTTCCAACTACGCATGTTAATGAGAGGCTCCTCTCCTTTCTGAGGTTATGCCTTGGCTCATTTACAGATTAGGTGCCTGCTAATTTATGAGGTGAACTAAAATAGGTTAGATGGTTATTGTGTCTACCTAATGGAAGATATGGCATGTGCCAAAATCCATAGCTAAGCAGCTCAGTCTACACAATTGATCCAAACTGCTGCGGGAGCAGTGAGAAGTCAATTTTCATGAAAGGATGATGCTTTCTAAGAAGCTCCTCAGTGTCTGCTGCTTCCCTTCCTAATGTGGCCCTGAGAGGACAGTGCCAGGCTGTGGACAGTTTCTCAGCTGCTGCTGCTCTCCAGGGACACGGGTGGAATGACACCAATTAAAAAGTGTGACGATGAGAATGCCATTTCTCCTGCCTTTTTCTCCTTCCTCAGTGTGACTGTGAGCTTTAGTACCTGTGGGGGAGATGAAGGAGGAGGGGAGGAAATCTTTTAATTAGGTTCTTTCACTGACATACACAGAGCTTGAGTTTCAGAACGTTGGGATTAGTCAGTTGTGACTTTGTTTTTCTTTTTCCTTGTACTCTTTAAAAGCAGCATAACTTCAAATTCTGTTGCTGGATTCTTTTCTTACATTTGGTACTATATTTTGGGTGTCCAAATAAGTGTAGCAGGATGAAAAATAGTATTGTTTAAAAAAGTGGCAGCGAAATTTTTCTTAGGAAAAGAACAACATCAATTTGGACAAGTGCCTTGATAAAACACTTAGGATATGGACAAGAAGCCTAGGAGAAATGACTAAGAAGGCAATAGTATTATGAAGGAAAAAGCTCTTATGTAACTATTTTACATAAGAAGTAAACTGTGATTCATGAAAGGGCAGAAGTGAGGGAGTGAGAAAACCAGGCAATATGGTGAGAGGACAAACAGGAAGGAAGGCAGCGGCCAACAGAAGTGTGAAGGGTGCCTAAGGACTGGGAAGTCTACTGCCCAATTTTAATTCCTCTTCTTCCCTCCCTCCCTCCCTCCCTTTCTTCCTTCCTTCCTTCCTTCCTTCCTTCCTTCCTTCCTTCCTTCCTTCCTTCCTTCCTTCCCTTTAATGCCTCAATATAA
This sequence comes from Lepilemur ruficaudatus, assembly GCA_963574885.1. Taxonomy (NCBI): domain Eukaryota; kingdom Metazoa; phylum Chordata; class Mammalia; order Primates; family Lepilemuridae; genus Lepilemur; species Lepilemur ruficaudatus. Next base: position 6,799 of record CAUYRT010008461.1, on the reverse strand, counting down.
AAACCCAGCATTGCCCCTCAGGTTGTGTGCAATATACAAAACATCCTATGATAGATTTGGAGTGAAATTAAGGAAAGGGGAATGAGTCCCTCTCCAGGTAAACCCAGAGCAAAAAGATGTGAGTAGTCCAGTCACAGGAGGGGAAGTGAAACTGAGACCAAGGATAAAGCAAGAGTAGGAATTTATTTCAGAAAAGACCCTCCATTTTCTACAAGTCTTGTGACACAATTCTTGAGCAAATTTACTTTAAATCTTGAAGCATGGCCTCAGCAGACACCTGAGTGACACAAAGAAAAAGTAGACTAAACTCAACACTGCAGTCATTTTCTTAGATTAGACTGCAAGATGCTATGAAGGACAGAACCCAGACTCTGCGTCAGAAACATGTGGATTGGAAAATTGCCTCTACTATTTGCGAATCATATACTCTTAGGTTATTTTGCCTCATGGTTTTAATTTTTTCAAAGCACTTATGATTTGTAATTAATTTTTATTTGATTTAATTGTTGCTGTCTATTTAGTCAACAGAGAAGAGACTGCAAGGCCCATGAAAGAGTAACTCTGATGGTTTTCTCATTATTGCAGCTGTAATGACTGGCCCGTAATGGACACTCACTATGTATATAAACCTTTTTTTAAACTTCTGTTTATAATCTAAAAAGAACGAGAATGGGGATAACACCAACCATATGACAGGTTGTGAGATTAAGACAACCCTGGTGATGAGACCTAGTACAGAACCTGGTCTCACAGTAAATGTCAACCTTCTTTACCTTCCGAAGTCATAGAGCTGCTGCCTCTCTGGACTAATTGAGGTCACTCTTCCCTATAACCAGACTCCATGACCTTTGCTACCCTACCACAGTATGTCCTTGGCTATGTAAAGATCTTGAAGGATAAAAGCATAGGATGCTCCATATATCTCTGCCAGGACTGCTAGGAAAAGCATCAAGCTTATGCCTTCAAGTGGGGAAGATCCATGACATTAACCACAATAACCATAGTTTGTTATTGGCCTGCACTCCTGTCCACCTACCAAACTTAGAAAAAGGTGCTAGTTTGGGCCTTGACTTTGCAGGGCTCTTCTTTGCATGTTTTTGTCATGAGAAGATCTCTGAGTGAATGGTATTAACATTATTTTGTTAATTGACAGTTACCAAAGGAGAGAGTAGTTGCCAAACCTATAGTAGAAAACTAAAGACAAAGGATAAAAAAACGATCATGCTCTTTGAAATGTCAAGAATGAGATCACCTGGAGGAGAAATTAGAGGGAATAATTCTTACCATCAAAAAAAAAAAAAAAAAGCAAAAGATTCATAAAATTTGAAGAGTAAGGCACCACATGTACTCACCAGCCAATTGGTATTAGCAACACCTAAGTGGACACATAGGAACAACATTTATCGGGTGTTGGGGAGATGGGAGGGGGGAGGAGGGGATGGGTATATACATACATAATGTGTGCGATGCGCACCGTCTGGGGGATGGTCAGGCTTGAGGCTCTGACTGGAGGGGGAAGTGGGGCAAGGGCAATGTATGTAACCTTAACATTTGTACCCCCATAATATGCTGGAAAAAAAAAGGCAGGAAAAGGAACAGACATTGCAAAATACAAAATCGAGTAAGAGGAGACAGATCCCCCTGTTTGGGCATTGTCACCCAGCCTTTCAACTGAGGGGCCCAATTTAAAATTTACAAATAGGCAGGTGTCAGTTGCCTCGGGGAGATATTTGTTAGGAGAAACAGACCTGATCTATTTGCAGAGTATAAGACTAAAAACCAAGGGATCCAAAAACCCAGGCAGTGTGAAGGGAAATGTTCACCTAGGGTTTTATGTGAGAGAATTGAATGTTTCCAGAGAGTCTGTCCACCAACAAGACTCTTCAACAGATTTTGGGATTTCCTATTCTGACTTTTTTAGGTTATTTTAGGTTATGCTTATTAAAAATAATTTAGAATGGGCACTGTAGGTTATAGCAATTATATGCATATTATTTATGTTTGATGACAAAAATCCCAAGCATGGACCCAGGCAACTTGAAGTCTACATTTGTCTCTGTCTTTACCCATATTCTATGACTTGGGCAAATTATGAGTCCCTCTCTGAATCCTCATTTTCTCATATCTCAAGTAAAACATTACTGAAGTAACATTTTGCATATATCTCAAGGAGTCTTGAGATTTTCATTTCAGGTTTCCTCCCCCTTCTTCTGGGTTCCCACGTTCTTATTGTGTTTTGAAGGGTGTCTACAAGAGGCGTTCAGAAGCAGACTGTGGTACATGATCAAACATCACTCCTAACGGCCAGTCCCTGGGGAAGTGATTTGTACTAACAAAGTGAAGTCCTCCATGGGTGTCCATGGGAAGGCACAGTTGGTAAAGGCCCCTTAACATGGGCATTAAAATATTTACCTCCATGTGGAGGCTTGATAGTTGGAGACGATAAATTAGTTCCTGTGTGGTTCCTGGACACTCAAACAATGCAATGACTTAATGCGTTCCATTCACCAGGCTTTTTCTCTGTAGCCTTCCCTGCTGTGGAAACTTCCTTAGGACCCTACCCCTTCCTGCCCAATAAAACTTGATGGTTTATTTAACTCAGGTCTAGAACCATTGAAACTGAACAACTTATTTCTCTGTTCTCAAGGGGTAGGACAGGCTTAATTTTCAAAGCTTCCTTTGAGATATGGGAAATATGAGCCTTCTGTTCTGCAAAGAAAAGGAAAAAAGCAAAACAGCTCAATTTTAAAGCTGTCTGTATTAAAGCTGTCTGAACTAGCAAGAATCTAGATGCTAGATTGTACCATCCATAAAATGTCTTTCATTTCTAATATACTATAAATTTGAAGCCAAGAGCAACAGAATGTTACTTTTCTTTCTGGCACCACTAATTATGGTGAGAAAAACTTAGCCTCTTTAGGACTTGGATCCATTAAAACCTTTAGACTCCAAGGCACAGAAGGGAATGAATGGGAACATTTAACCCAAATCTTCATAATCATGGCTTAGCAGATCTATGATGCCAAACAGCTGTTGTGCCATTATTTAGAATGATGGGCATGGTCTTGGACAGCCAGTCTCTAAGTGTATTGCTTATGAATTTGATGGTTAGATAAACTAATTAGCATGCTGGTTCCTAACTGTTAGAGGTCCCAGAAATTGTTGGAAGGGGTTTATATGGGCAAGCTAATTATGGGAAAATGAGAAAGAAGCCACAATTAATTATTTCAGACTTTGAGAGTCATAGCAAACATTTGAGACCTTCCCCCTATGTAGACTGACATTTTCCTTCATAGCTCAGTCTGTTTAATCAAGTTTCGTAATGCTGCCTGAATCATGACAAGTATTGCCAGTCTGAGTTTGTTCAGTCAATTGAAATATTCCAGAAACATCTGTGGGCCATTCCAAGGTGCTGAGAGGCTAGAATCTAGAATATGGTGCTTGACTCAGTGCTTTATTGCATGACTTGGTGAAGAAGGGAGCTTATTTTTTCATTCACTCATTCATTTATTCATATTTCCATCCATTCACTAATCCATCCATCTGTCCATCTGCTCATTATTGGACATTAATTATGCATCAGTCACCATGATAGGCAATGAGAGAGTCTTAGATATTTCTATCTGGAAATAAAGGGCAGGCAGCAAGAGAGGGACACATTTTTCATTTTAGTGTCTGATGGTATTGAACCACCAAGGATGTATGCATTTGCTGCTGTGAAGTGGCTGCTGTGAGCAATAATCAAGGACTAGGCTGCCCTTTCTGCCCCTACGGGACATGAAAGAGTCTCAAGCTGCTCCTGGGAAGAGGCAGGAACCCCCAGGGAACAAGGAGGACTCCTCAGTTTCTCTTAATATTCTGGGCTCACAGAAAGCAGCATTTAGGACTCACATCTCCCCAGGTTCCCCTCTGCTACTATCCTTTTACTGCCTATTCTTAAAGGAATTAGGTGAGACTATAATGTGATGCAAAGTTGATTAATAATCTAAGCACACACTCCCTCCAAGGGAGGCACTCAGATGAAACTACCTAAATGTGCTGGTCTAAAAAAAAAAGCAATTAACCTAGAAAGTTACACACCCAGGACTTAATCTGTGCTCTATTTTTATCTACAGGATAAAAGGGGTTCATGAAGTTTATATTTTTATTCAGGATGTTGTCCATTCTTATTTCTCTTCCCCAAAGGTGAGATAGCTCTTTACTAGCCCAGTGGGAGAGATCTTGGCAACTATATTCATGGCCTTGAATGGATATTTTATGAGGAGTCCTAAAAAAACTTCAAAAAATAAGCAAATCCAAACTTCATGGTCAGCAAAAGCCCATGTGCTTCATCTGAAAAATGGGAATAATAGAACCTCATTGGACTGTCACACAGAATAGATAAGATAATGTGACGATGACACATAAAGGCTTGGCATGTAGGTGGTGCTCAATAGCTATCACTGCCTCCCTTCTATTTGTTCAAGAAAATGTCAATCCCCTTTGGGTTCTGGAAAAAGGCCATTAATGGACGTCTTAACACAACCTGGGAGGAGTGTTTATTAGACATTCACCTGAACAGTGGAGGGAGGGAGAACGGTGAAGAAGGAAGTGGATTTTGTTAGAGGATGCTGGGCTTGCTGAGGCCAATGGCTACCTCGAAGAAGAAACATCACTTGGAACCTGTCCTTCTCTAAGAGAGCAGAAAACACTCTTAACGCTATTAAACTTCCCAGATAGCCAAGGTATGTTCCAAGCTCCTGAGATTTCCAGGATGTCGAAGCTGCAGGACTCAGATTCAGAGTAGAGGCCAGGTTGAGCAGAAAGGGGGACTCTCTTCTGTAGGAAGGAGCCCCAGTGTTCCCTCACTTCTTCCAGCTCCAAGATTCTTTGCTATACCATGTTTTTCTGTCTCTGTTCTCCCAAAATTGACAGCCCCAGAAGAGCATCCTGCTCTGCCTGACCAATGCCATGGGGGAAGAACATGGCTGAATTCAGAGGTCCAAACTCACTCCTTCCAACACAGCATAACCAAACATGCTGGTTGAGAATGTTTTCTCTGCATTGAAAGTGACTAGGTTCAAATCCTTGGTCTGCCATGCACTTAACCTTTTAAAGCCTTAGTTTCTTTGCCTCATCATAGAAATAATAATACCTAACTAGCAGTGTTGTTGAAGGATAATAGTGAACATAAAACACTGAACCCAATACTTGACTCTTATTAAGAACTCAATACATTATAGCTATTATACATGATAGCTGCTGTATTGGTGGTTTGTCTTTTCCTTTCATGCTTTCTTCTGTGTATTAAACATTGGGGGTTAAATAACTGCATGAATTTTATGAGGGAAAATGTTTGCAGAGCCACTTAAAGAGGTGATCACTGGAATGAAGCCTATAGTTTTGCTCGACTTGTCCTTTAGCTAAGGATCTCCTTTACCAATTCAGACGAGGTTCAGAAAAGTCTGCAACCACCCAAAGCTAAGAAATTAAGGATTCACTGTTTTAGGACATAGAGCAGATGCTGTTTGTGCTCTGCTCATGTCCCTTGGGCCTCTCCACTTCAGTGATCTTCAGTTGAATTTCAACTTCCAATATTTGCATCTCTTCCTGGAAGGGCTTTCTCAAAAAGTGGACAAGGTCTCTTAGCAACATAGGCTGGGAGTGCTGGGAATTAACACTCCCAGGGAAGTAGTATAAAAAACCTCAGCTTCCTTGCTGCTCAGGTGGCATACCTCTGAAGTATGTATTTTAGTTTCTCAGAGGTTTCCCATGGGATGAAGCTCTAGTTTACCCACAGTGGTAACTGCAATGATGATTCAATCTGCATTTGCTGTTTTTCTTCACCACACGATACCACTCCCTCACGGATGCTTCCTGTACCTCCCAAATAAATACTTACATCTGAATTCTTGTTTCAGGGTCTATTCTGGAGGAACCTAAGCTGAGATGGTAGGACTAAGCTGAAAGAAGAACAAACACTAGCATGTGGTTCTCTGGAGGCTTGACAATGTCTCATTTGCTATTGTATCTCTGGCATGTAGGACACTGGTTCAAGGTAGTCACTCAGTACAGACTTCGTTAAGGGAATGAGAGATAAAGGCAATATTTTAGCCATTGAGGAAGCAAAGTAGAAAACTATATATTATTTAAGAAATAACTAGCATGAATTTGTATAGCAATTAACTATTTAGAATTTTAGAAAGTGCTATCATATATATCTTCTGCAGATATTAACAGCTCTATTTTACAGATGAAGAAACTGAGTCACAGAGCATTACACTAACTTTCTCAAGGCCATGCTGTGGGTAGTAGTGTTGGAAATCACACCATGGTACTTTGCAGCAATGCCAAGCTCTTACTGTTACCATCAGTGCATCAGCTAGCAATTAGCATGTCTCTGCCACCATGGGATAGAAGGACACATTCAGCTGCCATGTTTCAGCCAGAGACACCACATTGAGCATGATCTGGGATGCCACTCTTCTCTAGAATGCTTCTGACTCACAGGTTCCTAACCTGGGGTCCACAGATGGACTTTGAGGACTTTGTGTTTCTATTCATGTTTCTTTAAACAAGGAGATTCTTAGCTTCCATCATATTTTCAAAGAGGTCTGTGACCCAAATAAAGAGACATTGCCTGAGCTGCTCCTGCTAATAATGCTTTACCCTTTAATTACACTTCTGATGATAAAGTGATTTCACTGCTTCCACTTCCCCTACCTGCTTCACCTTATTGAACTTGGAAACAGTCTAAGCTTTCTTAATGAATTCAATGATTATCGATAGGCCAGTAGGTTTCTTTCTTTCTTTCTTTCTT
>CAUYRT010008460.1:0-10230 GCA_963574885.1 Lepilemur ruficaudatus | reverse complement strand
GCGTCAGCCTCCCTCACAGCAACCTCTAACTCGTGGGCTTAATCGATCCTTCTGCCTCAGCCTCCCGAGTACCTGGGACTACAGGCATGCGCCACCACGCCCGGCTAATTTTTTTATTACATATATATTTTTTTAGTTGGTCAATTAATTTATTTATTTATTTATTTATTTTTTTTGAGACAGAGTCTCACTCTGTTGCCCGGGTAGAGTGCCGTGGCGTCAACCTAGCTCACAGCAACCTCAAACTCCTGGGCTGAAGCAATCCTTCTGTCTCTGCCTCCCAAGTAGCTGGGACTACAGGCATGCGCCACCATGACCGGCTAATTTTTTCTGTATATATTTAGTTTGTCAATTAATTTCTTTCTATTATTAGTAGAGACAGGGTCTCACTCTTGCTCAGGTTGGTCTTGAACTCCTGACCTTGAGCAATCCGCCTGCCTCGGCCTCCCAGAGTGCTAGGATTACAGGTGTGAGCCACTGCTCCCGGCCTCAAATATCCTCTTCTTATAAGGACACTACTCATATTGGGTTAGGGCTCATCTTTGTAACCTCATTTTAATTTAATTACCTCTTTAAAGACCTTATATTCAAAGGCAGTGACATTCTTAGGTGCTAGGGGTTAGGACTTTGACATATGAATTTGAGGGAGTGAAACACAATTTAGCCCTAATGATATTCAGAAAACATTCCTCTTTATGTTTATTAAAAAAACCCTGCATAACAATGTTTATTTTAGTACTATTTATAATATCTCCAAAAAGTAAGCTACCCAAATGAACATAACAAATAAAATGAGTAAGTCAATGTTGGTATATTTACACTGAGGACTACCATACAGCAATGAGAATGTGTGGGTGAATCTCACAAACAGAACAGGAAGGAGCAAACATAAAGGGTTACTTGCTATGACTTCTTTTACATAAAGTTCAGGAAATGGAAAAAATAATCTATAATGTTAGAAGGATAGGAATTCCACTAGAGGGATGGGTAGGATTGTAATTGGAAGGAACATGGAGGAATTTAAAGGTACTATTCCAGGGTTTTGTTGTTATTTTAATCTGGGTATCTGGTTTGTGAAAATACATTATATGTATAAAACATATATTCATTTATATTCAAATGTATATTTGGCAATGATGCACATGACTCAATATTTTTATACTGTAATAAAACTTTAAAAAGAATATGTGAATCTACTGCCTGAGTGAAATCACTGATGTTGGTATTTATAACAAAACACACTATTTTGTACTATTTAGAGGAGAGTGGGTGATGACTCATTAAAATTCAAAATTAAACACTTGATGCAACTATTTGTGTGTTTCAGCTCTGGCCATTTACTAAGTTTAAGACCTTGAAAAATCTTTTTCCTTCCCTGAACCCCAGACTTTTCCCCCTTGAATTAATGATTTCTATAGTCTCTTTTCCTGAATGTCTCTTTAAACTTTAGAATTTTATACTTTGATTAATTTATTGATTGAAATATTGAAATTTGAGTACATATTATCTTTAAACATTTGATTTAAAAAAGAATAAATTTACTAACAGTGAAAATAAAAATCTTTTTCATATTTTACTATAATTGTAATACTAAGATTAAGTTTAATTATTGAATTAAGATTAACTTTGTGTTATTCATTTTGACAAATTAATTTTTATTAATTTTGACAATTTGAGTGTATGTTTTGTTTATTTGAAAAATAATTAAGATGGCAACATTTAAAGAATATCCACTTATTTATAATTTGAAACTTGCAAAATTATTTCTAATAACATATATTTTTATGTAATAGAAACTATCATAAATATTACTATGCAACAAGAAAGAGAAACCATGCCAAAGGCCACATAAATAGAAAAGGATGAATTGAGTTGTAAAGTATTATCACTGGCACTGAAAGAGGATTAGGGTGACTTGAAGTCAGAGATTGATACAGTTAAATCGACTGAAAATAATAGTGGGTTAGTCTGTATGTGGGGGTAAATCAGAATAATTCAATCAATCACATCTGAAAAAAAATGAAACAAAATGGAAATCATACGCTGTGTATAGGCAAATTTCAGAGTCTTCTGGGTATACATGCTGAGTGATTTCTGTAAGCTAACAAGCAACAGGAAATTTTGATTTGCAGGTTGCCTCATGTATTGCAAGCAAAACTCAAAACGAAATGGCTATACTGAGCTTTTTGCTTTCAGTACCCATGTAGCACATTTTACATTAAGAACTGCTATAAAAATTATACCCATGTCACAAAACAAGAAATGTTAGTAAGAAAAAAGATGAACTGAAGTCACCCTTAAGCAGCAGCTGCCTGACATTGCAGCACTTGCTTTTCAGAAATATTCATAGAATACAATTGATGTTGGATCCATCAAAATTCTTGTGTTTGAAAACAAGTGGAAAGAGAGAATGTGAATTATAATAAATAGCTTACTGTTTCTAAATGCAAGCAGAAGTTTAAGTGTTTTACACTTCCTTTGAGTGGTCATGCAGTAACCTTTCCAAACCTGATAACAAACAACCTCTCAGTTGGGCAGTAATATTACCAAGTAGAAAATGCCAAAACACTTAAATAACAAAACCTAATTCTCTTTCAAATCCTGGACTGCTTTTTTTTTTTTTCGTTGCTTTGAACTTTACCTTTTATTGTTAAAGCAGTTTTAAAAAGGGAAGAGAATAGTAGAATAACTACCTGTAATTGTTTTAAAAAGCTACACACAATATTAAGAATTTTGAGATTAAGAGTAGTCTTAAAGTCTCACAGATACAGATTTTAAAAAATTCTTTATTCTATTCTATCCTTGAAGCACACCATTTGTCCCTGGATAGGTCACTTAATCTTTCCTGTATGACTTTATCACTATGCAATTAACTTAGTAGTACTAACAACTGACTTAGAAATGACAGGATGAATAAATATTGAATTATATAAAATTCAATAAAAAATAAGTAGTTAGAATAGCAGTCATAATACAAGGGGGTGGTTGTGATGAGTTCAACTAAGATCAATCCAAATTTTAAATTCACTTGTGACATATTAAGACATTAAACTTATTCAATGTTTCTTTTAAAAATTAATAAAAAAACATAAATACTTAGTATTAGTGACTTATTTTTTCTTACTATCTGTAGCCAAAGTTATTAAAAACAGCTTGTGGTAACATAATGGAAAAAACATCACTCTTATACTCGGAGTTCATTATTCCCATTGCTCAGTCTTGTCATTCAAATACTCGCATATCATGTGCAACTTCTATTGTTCTAAAGAAGCCCTATAGCATTCAACTGTCCCCTGGTGCAGGTCCCTAGTCTGTCATAATGCTGAAGTGAATGGTGTCCTATAGCACTGATTAACTGTTAACTGTTGTCACACGTTGCATCAACTGATTGAAGAGTGGTTGTTTGACTAAAATGCAGAAAGACATGAAAGAAGTTTTAAGGGACATCGAGAATGAATTTTTTCACCAATATATAAATTCATTCATCTCTTCACTTCTTTGATTAAACAATATTCACTAAACACTTACAATGTATCAGCCTCCTCTCTTTTTGGTACTTAGAATACATCAGCAAATATTAGACAAATGTCCTTCCCCTTCAATTTTATTTTCTGGTGAAAAAGATATCAAATAAATAATATAAGAAAATAATATAATATTTTAGCTCTGAATAAATGCTATGTGAAATCCAAAGGTAGAGAAGGGAAAGGGAAATTGAAATTGTGAATGGTCCAGGGGGAGGGGAAGCTTGCAATTTTTAAACAAGGTGATCAAAACAGCCTGGCAAGGAAAGACTAAAGGAGTTAGCACTGCAGATATGCGAGATAGAAGTGTTCTCATAAAAGGAAATGGCCAATACAAAAGTCCTACAGTGAGAGCATGTTGGCTGTGTTCAAAGTAGAGCAAGCTAACTAGTGCAGCTGGAATGGGGAGGGAGTTGGCAGGCGGTGGCAAGAGATGGGGTCACATAGGTAATGGGGGCCAGTCCATGAAGGACCTGGAAAGGCGTTGTAAAGACTTTGACTTTTATCCTTAGGAAAATAGGAAGTCCTTATAGATTTTTGAGCAGCCATACATCTTTGTGGTTGTTTTGTGGGGAATGGATTATAAGAAAGCGATGTGAGATGATGGCAGCTTGAACTAGGTGACATTATCAGATATGGTGACAAAGGGTAGATGTCTTCATATATTACAGGTAAAAGAACTTCATGATGCAACAGGTATAGGGTGTGAGAAAAGGAGAGTGATTGGGAATTACACCAAGGTTTTGTCCTGAGTAGTTGGAAGGATGGAATTGCCATCAGATGAGACAGGGGTGGCTGACGTTGGAGCAACCCCTATTAGAATCTCTCAAATCCCTGTGGTTTTTTTTTCAGAGTAACATGATTCAGGAAAAAAACCAACCAACTTGAAACATCACTAGAATTCAGACTAATGTCATGGCACAAAGGTATTTATTTTTAATTTATTACCATACAAATGATCTTATTGCAAAGAAAATAAAAGAAATAAAATATTAAAGGAAAGTAGAGAGAGGGCAAAATGGAAACTTTTTCAGAAAACTCCACAATGATGATTTTAGGGAAAACTCCCCATGTTAATTATGACAACATGACACTTATTTTTAGACTATTTTAGTTTTAAAGAATAAGCAGAAAATAATTTTGCTATAACTCTGATAAGCAAAAAAAAAAAAAATATTTTCATGGGACAGTGGTTTTCAAATTGTGATTAGGGTGGCCAGGATTAGAACCAGGCAGGACATAACTTCATTTTTACTGCTTTAAAAAAAATACAAATACAAAAAGGCACTGCTGTCTTCTGTTGAACTGTGAAAACCCCTACTGTAGATGAAGGCTTCTCATTTTATTCCTCCACTGAAAATGTACATTTATCTTTTCTTCAATACTATTACAAATTTTGAATTTGAAACGAAGTGGGAATAGTAAGGGTAGTAAAAAGAAATGCATACATAGATGTGAAATATTCATGTGACTATACGTGACTACTTTTATTATGGAGGATAGACAAAATCCAGCAATAACTGTTTCTCTGCTCTTATAGAGGAAATAACAATTATGTCCCAACATTGTGAAATTGAATTATCATTGCATTGATTTAAGATATTTAGATATTATTTTAATTTAAAGTTCCCCAACTAAGAGCTTTGAAGTGGTTCTTCTAAGTATACATGACATTTATTTCCTAGGAACTTTGGACATCATTATTAAATATGTAAATGCATATATATGTGCAATTGCCTCACATGTGCGTATTTATTAATTTCAGATTCCATGAGATAACTTTTATTTTAAAGTCTTTTTTAAGAAAACAAAGCTAATTTTTATTTCAAAAAAGGTACTTTCTATTTAAAATAAAATGTGAATAAAAACTTCAGATTTTCAAATTACATGATACTCATATTATTCAAAGAATTTCTTTTGAAACAGGAAAGTAAAGAAGCATCCTTAATAAAATGGCTCCGTTAAATGCTATTTGTTTTTGCAGATTTAGATCTAGCAATTTTAGATCATTTCATTCAAATGAAATAATATTAAATCATTGATTATTTTAAAAAGTGACCCATTGGCTTGTATCTCAGGCAATAGAAAAATATTTGTTTCAGTCCAGTTAAGATTTAATTGAGCTGCAATAACATTATTCCCTTTGGAATGCATTATCACAGCCCCAAAATATTCACACTTGCATATATATTAGAAATTTCAACTATCTTGTGTTTTATAAAAGCAAACAAAAAGAGTAGTTTACCATCTTGTTAATGTCAACTGTTTGTATAGTAGCTATTTTAACAGCAGCTATAATTTTCTGCATAATTCTTTATACCTTAATGAAAGTGTGCCTTCTAAAAATCCTCGTGTATACAATGCTTAAGTGATACAAAGTCTGTACTTAATCAATTTTTACTTATATTATAGATTGAAATTTAACATATAAGTTTTTCAAAGTAATTCTCTAAGGAGTAAGTTATCTAGTAATTAAAAATAAAAGTTTTACAATTATTTTCCATAAGAAAATGTTTCCATAAAAACATTGCACATTTCCAGAAGAACATTTAATTTTAGTTATTAAAAGTAAAAAATGCTTTATAGGAAGGAGTGGGACATTCCTTGGTATTTTTTTCCTCAATAGTTTCATATTTTGAATTGTGTCCATGCTGATTATGCCAGGAAATAGTCACGTCACTTGATATGCTAAAATATTATGACTGTTTCACCAACGATTTTGCCTCAATAATGTTTTTATTTGACAAAAATTCAATTTACTTCAACAATATAATTATATAAAATGTTTACTTAATATAAGAAATTGCATTAAATGTTATTATAATTCATTTATACTCAATACATTTTTTATATGTTTTGCAGATAGTATAAACAATTAGGGTTTGAAGACGGAACACTGAAATTCCTATTAAATACTGTAAGATACTACTAATTGAAGAGCATCTTCAAGAGACATCTCTGTAGGATGTGATATTGAGCGGGGACCTCAATAATGTGAGAAATCTGATGGACAAACCCACAGAGACTCAGTAAGGACCAGGTGCATTTAGAGACCTTTGCCTAGTTCATGTGACTGAGTATGAATACATGTGTAGTCAGAGGAGCCTGTGTATTACCATTATATTAACAAACTTAGGCTTTGTTTTGATTTGTTATAAGGATTTATAAGATTATTTTAAGAAACGTTATGGCATCATTAGATTTTAATTTTAAAAATGATTAAAAATTTAGGGAAAAATGAAGCAGGCATGGAAGTTGGATAATATCCTATTTGGTCAAAATGAGATACGGCTATACATATATATGGATCTGTCTATACGTGTGTATATAGAGATCCATATACCTTAATGACTACTTATGTAAAGATTTTAGAAATCACTTGAAGGCATAAAATTTGAAATATAAATATGTGACTCAAAAAAATTAATTCTTAGAATATAACATATTATTTTTTCTTGTTATATAATATCCATATACATATAAATATTTTAAAATAGTCATTATTTCTATGGTCTGATGTGTAAAACAATTTAAAAATCTCAAATTTGTGTGAGGTGTGAATAGGGAAGAAAAATAACTAAATCTTCATTTTTTGGTGTCTTCTGATACTTTCCTCCTAGTGTCCTACATCATTTAAACTTGAGCCCATGTTCTGTAAATTATCTCTATGTACTTTACTCATGCTTACCCCAGAAATTCCAGTAAACTCACCAAGCCACAGAAAGTGGAAAATTCTGAGTATAATTAGAAATATATGCAAATTTGGTATTGGGACTAGAGAAGACAGGTACAAGGGATGGCAGGCACAAGGACTGATTTTGCAATTCACTTTTAGCACACGTCAAGAAAGCTGATTCAAATCCTTTTTGGCGGGCCTCAGAAATGTGTTCCCACCTGCTACTGAAGTGTGGATAATGCTAACATCTGTGTCAGAACATATTGCTATCTTGGTTTCTATTGGGATTTTCTACATAGAGTTAAAATTCTGCAATACTGCAGAATCAGAGAGGGGTAAAGAAATAATCTGTCATATTTGCTACTGTCTCCTTAGTGATGTTGGGCTACAGAAGCTAATTAGGTGAGCCAGTATTTTACCTTCAAGATGTGTGTGAATCCCTTTATGTTGCTAATAAGTAGGAAACGAGAGAAGGCATGCCATCTTTGGAGTTAGGCAAAAATGGTTTGTGTTCTTATTTAGGTGCAGTTAAGAGTAAATATGCTATTTAATTTTCTAGGCTTCATCTATAAACTAATGTGATAACACTTTCCCCATAGTATTATTTTAAGAATAAGGTGGCACAAATGTATGTAAAGTAGCTGGCAAGCAGTGGGCACTTAATAATAAGCACATAGTGCTTGGCAAGTACTAACACTCAATACTTCAGCATTAGTTCTTCTTCTTCCTCCTAGCTTACAAAACACCACTGTAGTCTCTTAGGAAGAATAAGAAATAGAGTCTATGATAGTGAGAAGATCCAAAAATTAAAACTCCAAAACAAAATAAGAAGGACATAAACTAGACTAGATCTTTAAGGGGCAGGGCAGAAAGTATCCTGAATTGTCCATGCAAGATTCAGAAAACTGAGTAGGCTGGACAGTTGATTAATTTTAACATAGGGAAGGGGATTTTTTTATATGATATACTCATGGTGCCAAACAAATGTTGCTGGAATTACTATAAAAAGAATTTTTATAATTTCATAAAAGATTGTGGTAGTAATAATGATAGGTTAACAAAAAATGAATGAAACAATGCTGTTTTGGAGAGAAATAAACAGATTGAGAATGGCACTTCTGGATAGAGACTCCTCTCCCACCACAGATGTGGCAACTGGGAAACTTCAATTGAGAAGAGTAAGAGGAACTCTGAGAACTGCTAAAAAGACAGCAGTAGTTATGGGAACCAGTGTGGACAAGGAAAAGGTAATGGAGCAGCAGTGGCCTTGGATTCCTGGATGATGAGTAAAGCAACAGCAAGAGAGCAAAAAATGGTACCCATGGAGAATGACTGGACCTCCAAGATGCTTATAAAATGATGGGATGAAAGTTATGGGGATTTAAAAATTCAGAATTTTGTGTGGAATGGGACATCAGAACCACTGAAAATTCTCATTGACATTTCTCTGATTCATTTATCATTTCAAAGATTTGGCTAAGGAAGCAAGATACTAAATCCCCAGTGCTTAGAGATGAATTGATATATAAAGTGCTAATACCCACCAGCATAAATATGCTAAAGATCCTTTCCTGTTATTCTGAAAGAAATAAAAAAAAGTGGAGACAAATTGCCTAAATTTGAATCTTAGTTCTGTCAATTACTTTATTTCACAGATTGCTTAATATCTTTATTCCTCAGTTACTATTTCTATAAAATGAAGGTGATAAGATAGTTTCATAGATTAAATGAGTTAACACATGTAAGGCACATACTACGGTTCAATAAACTTAGGTGTCATTATGTTCTTCATTAGAATTATTATATATTATAATTATTGTCCAAGTGAGAGAAAATTCTCATTTCAAATGGTTAATTGTCATCTTAGTTCCTACATATTGTTTATGCTCACTAAATTCTACCTGGTCATTTCACAGATTTCTTTTCCAAATGAGGAACTGAAACATATGCTCAAGTATTGTCCACTTTAAATAAAGATGTTTTGTCTTTGAAATGCATATGTTATAATCATTTAAACTATCTGAAATAGTGATACAAAATTAATATAATTAAGGGTAATAAACTACTGATTATTTATAATGAACTCAACTGAATATATGTTATACTAACTAATTTATCTTCCTGTAATGTAAGTAATTTGAGCGTTATTAATGAGAATCATTTGGGTCATTTATGTGCAAATGACGCATTACTTATATATAAAAAGCACCACAGTTATTTAACTCCCCAGACATTAAATCTTTCTCCCAGATGAAAACAAACACACATGTGTATGCACACACACATGCTGACACAGGAACACATATTCATGGAAATAAATTCATGGAAATAAAATGACACATATAATTTTTCATGGATATTTTTATTATATTATAAATTTTATTTTGTGCTCTGCGCTATTTGGAGGAAAAATAAAGTATTTTATGAGCAGTGATTTTTTTTTCCAGAGTAACATAGTGAAAGATCACAGGAAAACTAAGACCAGATACAGATAATGGTACTATCAGACTTTTTGATTGTGGGCCACTCAATCTAGAGTCGTTCTTTAGAAATAAAAAAATAGTTTCTATTATATTAATATTACATATTTCAAATATAATTATCTTATTTTAAATTTGAAAAAAAATTAGTTCTTCTTCCACACAATTTGTATATTTATATGGACTTCTGAAATTGGTTAATATAAAATATAAATAAAGATTGAAAAATTAAATTACTCAGTATTTGTTTTGGATTTAAATGTTTAATAGAAATACATGGAATGGTTTAACCATTCTCAAGTATGATACTGTCTAGATTACATCAGGTACTTATTGTGTTTACTAATCACACTTCATGAAGTTTCATTAATAGATAGTGTAATTCCTATAGATTGAAAACAAAAAATATATATATTTTAAAACTCAGTCTCTAATTTGTATAATAGTAGGCCTTTCTTCTGTATAGAAAGAATCATTATAGGTTACACATGATAGAAATTGACTAAAATAAATTCAATGTTGACTAAAAATGATGAATAGTGTCTGGCTT
>CAUYRT010008457.1:0-20212 GCA_963574885.1 Lepilemur ruficaudatus | reverse complement strand
TTCAGTGAAAGGTCTCAGGTACTCCTGCATTATTACAGACAACATGGAATCTCCAGTGCAGAGTTTTTAGAAAATGACAGTGGAACACAATTTTGTTCTCAAAGAATCCCCTTTATGGACTATAATTTTTTTTTTTTTTTTTGAGACAGAGTCTCACTGTGTTGCCTGGACTAGAATGACGTGGCATCAGCCTAGCTCACAGCAAACTCAAACTCCTGGGCTCAAGTGATCCTCCTGCCTCAGCCTCCCAGGTAGCTGGGACTACAGGCATGCGCCACCAG
This sequence comes from Lepilemur ruficaudatus, assembly GCA_963574885.1. Classification (NCBI taxonomy): domain Eukaryota; kingdom Metazoa; phylum Chordata; class Mammalia; order Primates; family Lepilemuridae; genus Lepilemur; species Lepilemur ruficaudatus. Next base: position 19,931 of record CAUYRT010008457.1, on the reverse strand, counting down.
GCCCGGCTAATTTTTTCTGTATATTTTTAGTTGGCCAACTAATTTCTTTCTATTTTTGGTAGAGACGGGGTCTTGCTCTTGCTCAGGCTGGTCTCAAACTCCTGAGCTCAAGCAATCCTCCCACCTCAGTCTCCCAGAGTGCTAGGATTACAGGCGTGAGCCAACGCACGAGCCTATGGACTATAATTTTGCTTTAAATCATTATATATATGTATACATCTTTTATAGCTATATCTATACGTTTAAAAAACCTCTAAAGGTAACTCCAAACTTCTTGATTCTTTTCTTACATATTCAAGTCTAGTAACAACATTTATTTGAAAGGCAAGTTTTAATGTGTAAATGAATTCCTCTGGCTATCAATATTCCTGACATTTCTTTGCCTTCATTTTCACAGAAAATAAGGAGTTGACTATAATTCCTCTACAGATCCAAAGTTCTTTCATGGATCTTTAAAGGTGGGATCTCTCAGACCTCATCCACCACCCTTTCCCTCTCCCTCACTGCTTTGGTCATCACGGCACTCACTTGCACACCCTTGAGAGGGAGAGCCTCCTTCAATTTTGCACCTCAGGTATGGCCTTGGTCCAGAAGCCAACTTTATATATAGTCAGGAAAACTAATCATTGTATTAGTCAGGATAAGTCAGAATGGATGTCCTCCCAAAATTCATCTGTTGAAATCCTAAACCCCATGGTGATGGTGTTAGGAGGTGGGGCCTTTGGGAAATGATTAGATCACGAGGACAGGGCCCCCATGAATGGGATTCATGTCCCCATAAAAAGGCCCAAAGGAGCTTCGTCCCCTTCTACTTAGTATGTGAGGACACAACAAGAAGGCACCATTTGTAGACCAGAAAGCAAGCCTTCACCAGGCACACAATCTGCTGGCATCTTGTTTGTGGATTTCCCAGCCTCCAGAACTGTAAGAAATAAATTTCTGTTGTCTGTAAGCTCCCCAGTTTAAGGTATTTTGTGATAGTTGCCCAAATGGACTAAGGTGGGTAATGCTGCAATAACAAATCAATCCCACAATTCTGGGGGGCTTAACAAAGGGTTATTTCTTATTCTTACTACAGACAGTTCAGCAGGATTGGAGGAGGATGATTGAATGGAGGATTGAAATAGGGCAATGGTGGCAAATAAGACATTACATTTGTTATCAAACTCTGGAAGCTTGACATCTTCAAGGTGGGCAAGATGCTTAAGTTGAAGAAAAGTCAAGAACTGTGTTCATTTCAAAAGAAAGTCCCACTTTTGTGGGACTCTCATGTTAAGTCTCTATGGCTTAACATGAAGCTGTGTTCTTATTTTCTATCAAGAGAATGAAAAACAGCTGTTTATCCCTCTTTCTATAATAAGCCTCATAGAATTCAGACACTTATTTAAACATCATCCTAATATTTGATCATTAACCCAGCACACAGCATAAGTTACCAGAAGAAAGTCTCAGAAAAAAGAATGAATGATAATATTGGCTCTAGAAAGAGAATCACTCTCACACACACACATACACACACAAAAAAAAAAGATGAGAAAAAAACTATAAAGAACGAAATTACATTCCTTTATAGGACAATTCCTCTGTTTTTAATGTTTTCCTTATGATACATAATGCATTGTATTTATGATAAATGAAGTCTCTCTGGAACTGATTATATCACACATGGGAAGCAAATTGCTAAAATAAATTTTTATTTAGCAACATGAACATTTCAAATAAATCCACAAGAAAAGAGTTTCAAAATGCTTCCATTTCCATTTGCAATTCCATCTGGTTAATGTCTTTATGCATCAATAGGAGCAACACAAATAGCATAACCACAAATCACTCTTCAGGCACTTACTCCTTGTCTCACCATTTCTCTCAGACTTAAGCATCTTGTCTACCTTGAAACCATCTCCTGGTTTTCCTTGTACTTCTATGATGGCTCCTTCTCATTCTTTTGGGGATATATATTCCTATCCACCCAACCATTAAGTGTCAGAATCCTAAACACTCAAATATCAATCCTAAACACTCTCCTCTTTTCATCCTATACTATCTCATTAGAAGATTTTATTCACATGACTCACAAATTTATATCTGCTTCAGCTTCTAGCCGCTGAAGCCCAGACCCATGTAACTAATTGTCAGTGTGATATTTCCATCAGAATGCCTGCATGCCACCTATAGCTCAATATATCAAAAGCTGAACTTATGATGCATAGACGCCCAATCTGATCCAAGTATGATGTTCTTCTCTCTCATACCATTGCCCTTTACTTCCTTTACCTAATATAATCTAAACACAAAGTCCTATAAATATTATCTTCTAAATATTTCTAATCCATCCACTTCTATCCTTCACTACCACCATCAACCTAGTCCAATGTACTGAAGAAGTACGATGAATGGGGCTTTCCTGTTACTCAGGCGTCATCATAGCTCTTGCTGAAGGGCCTCTTCTTTCTTCTACCAATAGCAAAGGGGAGGTGCCTCTCCCAAACCAGTGTTGGAAAGATTATAAGAGATCAGAGGTGCCTACAAGAAGAGGACACTGCATCTTATTGCACAGTGGGCTACACAAGGGTCTGTGGATTTGCCCATTGTGCTTATTTGAGCATGAGGAGAAGACAGTTGGAGGGAGATGGCAGAGCTAAGACAGGGCTGGCAGTGGAATAGTTTGCAATCTATTTGGAAAATCAAGAATTTGTGAGTTGGCCGTGAGTCAAGTGGATGTCCCACAACTCTTGATGGGGACCCGAAGCACAAGAAGCTCTGGGTCAAACTGTCCAGGGCATATGCTAAGAAAGAAACTGGAAGAGGTAACATAACGTATACAAGTTTTTCATGAGAAGCCAGAATTTGGATGCCTTTTGCACATGAGTCATCAGGGTCTGGTCAGTGTTAGTATAAAAAAAAAGCTGGAATTAACAGCTCAAAGACTACAACAGAGCCAACTAAGAAAGAGGCACTGTCCCTTTCCCTTCCATCCTCCTACCCCATTTATCAGAAGGGCCTGGTCCAAGAACAGACAATGACACTCCCCACCCCCACTGCAAGGTGAGTCTAAAGTCTAGTTCAAGACACTTGTTGCATAAGCAAACGCTGAAGATGTCATACTTCAAAATCCCTTTGCTTAAAAAAGCTTTATAGACCCTATATCCTGTGGTTCTCATTGGTGACAGATCACACCATCTGAATTCAGTGGACAGTAGGCTCACTCCTATTTACAGCAGTTACGTAGATCTCCTTATGTGCTTATTACATGTATTCAAAGTTTTTTAGGTATTTGGAGGGGGGTTTTAATACTATTTGCTGATAGAAACATTTTAGGAAAAGAGCTTCTCCTAGGTTATATGAAAACATTAACTAATGAATAAAATGATTGATGCTACCTGGAGTCTTACAGAGCAAAAGTTTCTGAAGTAAGAAAATTAAATTCCATCTATGTATGAGAAGAAAAATTAAGCAAATACCACAGCTAAAGTTTAAGAGACTAAAGTTTATAAGAAAGGTCCATGAGCCCTTCTTTAGCAGTTACTAGAGCTCTCTGTCCCAGTGCTGTCAATGAGACACTTTCACTCTGGGTAACCAGCAGCATTTACGGGCCTGTGATCTAACAAAACATGCTAACACAATTATGATTTATAGCTTCATTAATGCCGATGACAAAAGACATAATGAATTAGCCAATGTTATCTTAGGTCATTGTCATTCTTCCTACCAAAAATCAAAGCAAATAAAACTCCAAACTCTGTAGAGAGAAAATAGTTTCATAAATGTCATAAACATCTAATATAAAATCAGAAAATGTAATCTTTTAGAAACTACTGAATATTCTAGACTAGGAGTCAGCAAACTGTAGCCCACGAACCAAATCCAGGCCAATGTCTGTGTTTGTAAATAAAGTTTTATTGGCACATAGCCATGGTCCTTTGTTTACATATTGTCTACAGCTGCTTTCATACTACAACAGCATAGCTGAGTAGCTGTGACAGAGACTGTGTGGCAACAGAGACTGTATGCCATGCAAAGCTTCAAATATTTATTATATGGCATTTTACAGAAAATGTTTGCTAACTCCTCCTAGACGCAGTGCACAATCTCCAGTTCTCCTGAAATGACTGCTATCCTTTGAAGAAAAGTACCTGAGTACATGAACCTTTTCTGGTAGGATTCATTTAGATAAATGGATATATAGATAGATAAAGTTTCTACCCTTAGTAATATTTTTTCATTCCTAGCCTCTGAAGGAAATGAACAAAGAACATTAAAAGTGCACTTCTAATCTTACTTTAGGAATCATTTTATTCTTTAAAGAATGCATTGGACAAAGCTTATCCACTTCAAACTATGTTCAAGAAAGGGAAATAATTTTACCATTACTTTCTTTTGTGCAGTTAATCCTTAAGTAGCTCATATTGACTCAGTCACATCTACACATTTTTCACAGCACACAGCTCAGGCCTGAATATACATAGTTGCTTTAAAAACCCTGTTACCTTAAGCTTGACTTTAGTCTAAGGAACAGATTACAGGCATTCTCTTCAACCCCTCTTCTCTTACAAATAGAAGTCTAGATTACTAGTCTTCATTCTCTGTATGGCACACACTTACCAAATATGTTCTATCCTTCACATTGCCTAAAATACACAAGGTGTTATAAAAATTGTGAGTTGATATTCAGTATGATATAATATTAGCCAGCATTCATTGAGAGCTAACAACATGCAAGGCACTGTTCTAACAGTGTACAACAGAGCGTGACCAGCTCCTCATCAAATGTGCTTCCTCTTTCCTCTGTGTCCCAGAGACACAGCTTGTGTCTGGCCGATGGAATGTTCCTGGTCCATAAAAACCTCTTGTGCATGATCCTCCATGATCTTTCCCTTTTCACTGATTTGATAAACACAGCAACCTGGGAAACCACTGTTGAAGATAAGAGAGCCCCAAGATGGAAGAAAGCTGGATCCCCAGTCACAGTTTAGAAGACACCCCCCTTTCCATCAAGACTTCCTGATTTCGATTTTACGTAAGAAATTATATTCTTTAATACTTGAACCATTAAATATTTGGAGACTTGATTGTTATGACAGCAAGCATACATAACTCTAGCAGTAATTGCCATTTAATCAAGAGGTATTTTATTAGTATTACTATGTCTACATAATGTCTACCACGTGCACTGAATAGTCATTTCTGTTAAGATCAGCACAGTGATTTATGAAAATATACCAACTCATGTAGATAATTTAGACCTGTGTAGCAGATTTTTTAAATGTCCTTAACTCCTTGATCTTAGAAATCCACATAATGCTTTTTATCACCTTTTGGGCAAGTCATTTTTAGATACTAAACAGTTTGATAAAACTAGGGAATACTAAATAAGTTACAGATAAGCATGTGAACTATAAAAATGTCAATAATGGTTAGTGAATTCAAGTGAGAGAGGAAGGTAATTAGCAAGACACAGATTTATATTTATATTCCTGACAAAGGAACAATAGATGCACTAATTATACGAAGGTAACAGAAATCCTACTTAAATTATAATTTGTTAACTCTAAGAAGTTTATATATAATTTTGGTCAAAACTGAAGACTTCTGGAGTATCTTTTATTTGTTGGATCACGAAATAATAATATTGTTCAAAGTGGCAAATTATTTCCTTCAAGTCTAGACTTTATTTCAAAACAACTTTGGATATTTTGTGCCACTTAGATTGGAATTTTTTTTTTTTTTTGTATATTTTCTTTTTGGCAAACACAGAACTAAAACAAGTGCCAGAAACTCTCATCATCCCTTTCCCATAAGAATTCCCACCACCACTAACCTCTCCCCGGAGCATTAGAGCCGCTTTATTCAGTTTATGTGAATAGGCTAAAATAAATGGTGGGATATTTGAACAACTGTGAAATAACTGCCTGGGGGTTGCACTAAATGATCTCACAAAGCATTCCAACTAACACAAGCCTGCACGGACGCCAGAAGGGAGCAGGAGGTTTAACAGCAGGGGGTTGGAGAGGAGAGAAAAAGCGGTTTATATAAGCACATCATATTCTGCCCTCTCCTTCTCTCATTCTGTGCTGCCTGATGGGGGAACGAGAAACACTGCACACCCTCGTTATTCCCATGAGCCAAACTGCTTATAATGGCCCAAGGGATTTCCTTCTCCCCAGTCCCCTTTCCCTTTTCTCCGGATATGCACAATATAAAATATGCATATTTGTGCATTCATACAGCACTGTATATCTTACAAACCCTTTCTCGTCTGTTCTCACTGATCTCTAGAACAGCCCTTTGGCTGAACAGGAGCATGACCACAATCAGATGAAGACACCGAGGCTCAGGCACAGCAGCGACTTCCCCATGTCACACCAGTGTCTGGTGAATGATTGAACCTGTGTTAGAACCTCCCTAAATACCCTCCCAAATACATAAACACCTCCGCCCCCCTAAACATCTTTCCTCTTGAAATAGTAGTAACATATCCTAATTTCCTAGTCCTTACATAAATTATGCTCATGCCTGAGAATAAAGTTGCACAGGCCTGAGCCAGAGATTAGTGAGCATAGAATGAGGCTGAGGGAGTCAATGGCTTGTTTGGCTGCTAGCCTTCTTTGCCTGGGCCCCCTGCAGTTCCTGGAATTGCTGATAGCAGGGGCAGGGGCCAGGAGTGTCTTTTTCTTGGCCATCAGCAGTGGCCACTCCTTTCTGATGCAGCCCTCATGAGGACCATTCATTTCCAATTGCCAGATTTGATAACTCTAGGATTGTGTAGGAAAAACACTGGAAATACTTAAGAATGACTCAGAAACCTCAGGTGCAAAATAAAAGCTGCATTCATTTAATTGCTTACAAAAATCAAATGAGAAATTTACATGAGTCTCAGTCTATGCTGGTTATCAATATCGTCTGTCAGCAGGTGGATCGGGAAGATATCCGAGCAAGAACACAGAGGTGCCAGTTCTTCTTATATCCACCAGTGTCAGATAGCTTTGCATATTGACTGTATAAGTCAGAAGGTAATTTTTCCTTTGTCTCAAAAGACCACCACACTCCTTCAGTAATCTGTTAATAAGTTAATATTTAATAGCAACTGACAGAAACTAAGCCTGACAAATCACTTAATTCCCTCAGTGGCTCATATGAATGTACTTCCTTCCCTTCTCTGTCCTCCTTGTCTTTCTCTCTCTGTCATTAACACACACACACACACACACACACCATGTAGGTGGAATACAAATAGCTAACATCTTCCACTACATACATTACCTTCCAAATAATCTGTAATACTCAACCACTATCCATGAGTTGTATGTCTGCTATTTTTTTAATCATTTTTTCATTGATTCAATGAATATTTGTTGTGTCCAGTTCATGTCAAGCACTCAGGTAGGTACTTAATCTCAATTCCACAAACCTTCCCTTTACAAATGTTCTTATGAATATCATTCATTCGATAAGTATTGACTAAGCTCTAAGCTCTGAACTATCAAGAGACAAATTTGGATAGATGGCATAGGACCAGGCTTTTATTGCTCTATTCTGCTTCCTTCCAAGTTTCTCAACTCTTCTCCAAATTCCTGATGTTATTGTGGATTCTTTTGCACAATTGAATGCAGCTCCGTGTAACTGCCACTTTTGGAGGCTCCACTCTCAGCCAGGCACTGACCTGGCCCACTGGAGATGAAAAGCAAAGACGACACCATCCCTGCTTTGGAGCGGCTCACCTGTCTAGGGTGTGACTATAAACATGAGAGTGAAGTTCTATCAGAGAAGCCCAATCAAAGCCTAGGAGCATGCAAGAAAAGAAGAAAGATGGAAACATTTGTGACTTACATGCTGTGTGATCAGCCTGGGAACCTAACACACAATCTTGCGTATGAAGGAGATTTATTCTCATCATTTTACAAGGGAGGAAACTGAGGCTCAGAGGGTTGAAACATTTTATCCAAATCTGCCTGACTGCAAAGCCAATGTCTGTGCTACTCTACCATACTTTTCTACGATCCTCACAGCTCAACCTCCAGCCCTCTATCCTCCCTCCCGCTTTCATATCCCACAGATTTCTAGTTGGGGAGGCCTCAGGATCGGGACCACAGCCTGGCACCTTGGGTCTGAAGGAAAAAAGAAAATGAGAGTTTTCATATGTCTTTGAAGATAATTGCCTGTTCATGAACAATGACACTATCAAATAACAGTTGTAAAGTTACAGTTTACAAAGCCATTTCCCATTTAATTCATGTTTAGTAAAGACTGTGAAAAGGTACTAAGAATGACTTTTTTCCTTTTTGTTCATAGTGTGGTAATGAGAGAAGGCAAAGAAGAAACAGTTAACATCGTTGCCAACATCATCACTATCAACATCACCAAATCACCAACCTGAACAAGCACAAAATGGTATATGAAATCTTTCATAAAATACTTTCAGAATTTTATAAAAATAAAACACAATGATTTATCCATTGTTATTTCATGCCAGTCTCAACATGGAGTTAATCTTTTGTGATTCTGTTAGAATTAATAAATGCTGATTGTAAATAAAAAAATAAATAAACAAAACATGAAATTCTGCCGATGTTCTTCTTCACTGTGTAGCAGATGAGTGCTTTATCATGACTGCATAGATTTGTCCAGCTCTTTCTTTATCCCAAGTAACTTCGTGCTACTAAGCACCTCCAGGGCCTGTGAGTTGAGTGGTTGCCTCCAGATGTGAGTTTGAAAAATTAAGAAATAATAGAAGTAGCTCATCCTTGTACTGACAGAGCATGGACTATGTGGGAGGCTGAGTGCAGGTGTGTATCAGATGGTGCCTGGACATAAGAAATAAAGCCTATTACTAAACAACTCCAAGACCACAAGGAAAAGTTGTGTCATAAGAAAAATATGCAAAAAAATATCCTGAAAAGTGAAAAAGAAGACACAAAGAATTCTAGAAAATCTTAGGAAATTTTCTTCAATATTGAATGCCTCTGCTGTTGTTTTGAACCCTGATGTGTCAAGAATGGGTTTTTAGGATTGCTATTTCCTAAATGGTAAATATTCTACTGGAAATATTTTTGGAGGAATTCTAAAAGCTCTGGTGCCTTCAAATTTCAGGCATGTCAAATAAGCAACTATTGATCAGGCTTATACACAAAAGTCTGTCTTCCGAGCCTAGAGAAGCACCTCGGGAAGCCTTTGCATTGATTACTATCAAAATTTTATTACAATTGTAGTTATCATGAGGATTTTAATAGAGTCCTTGAGAAGAAAAATGTAGACAATTTTAAGCTGGAAAGAGTAGTAAATAAGAATTTAGTTCCTGTTGAGGAATGGTGGTAAACTTCAGTTTTAAATAGGATGATGTCTTTTCTTACACACATGGTTTTTTCATAATAAGAAAAAAATAAGTTGTGAGCAAATATTTCCAGACAAAAAGGAAATTATAAACAAAGGTACAAAGATGTGAGCCACATTTCAATTGTTCTATTATTATGAAACATTTTCAGTCAGAGAGAAGAGGCCTGGATGCCAGATACACTGTATAAATAATTCAAAGTTTGTCCATCACAATCTTACGATGGGAAAGCTCCTCTGTGGTCAAACTGACAGGCAGAACATTGCACAGCCTGAAGACTTCTTCCAGATGCATTGCCTGTGTGTTGTCTATTAAATAAACAAGATCCAGACACTTCTGCCTCACACAGTTTTCAATATAGAAAGGTTTCCCAAGAAATATATAGGTTAATTTTAATTGTCTTGCAAAGAAGGATATTGTATGCACAAGTTACTTGGATGATAGATTGACCCCAACAAAAATGATCATTCCTTACCCAGTAAGTAGGATCCCTGCCACCCAAAATCACATTGCAAACTTATTGCAGGGTCCCTCGAGATAATGAACTCTGGTTCTTAAAAATTATTTGTGTCAATAATATCCTTAATCATTAAGATTCCATGGCTTTCTCAGCATGATGTACTTATTTGTACATAATAATAAGGTTTAATCCTTCTCATTTAAAAATGTTTGAAGGAACTTTTATTACAATTATAAGATATTATAGAATTATGAAAAATACACTCTAATACTCAAGAAACACGTTCAAAATTTTTGAAAAGTAATTTAGCAATTTGTGTAAAAGATCTTTGAAAGTAAGTACAATTGAACCCAGTAATTCCCCTTTTAAGTATCTATCAGGACTTGCATAAAGTTTTGTGAGCAAGGCTCTCAGCATAGCTTTATTTGTAAAAGTGAAAAAAACAATGTCCAACAAAGGAGTGTGGCCAAAAAAAATCAGAAATTGATTTATTGTAATAATATACATTCATTAAAATGGTTTTTTTGACAAATATTTAACCATGAAGAGAAAGTCTCATAATCCAAGGTTAAGAGAAAAAACAAGGAAAGAGAATAAATATTCAATGGTAAGCCACCTCCTGACTTTACAAATAAGTTTAGGCATGGGCCAAAGGCATACTTAAAATATACCAAGATGTTAACAGTGCAAGAAAGCATTATTATGAATAATTCTTATTTTTTTCTTCAATTTCCTACAGTTTACAAGTATTGGCAATGAATATGCACTATTTATAAAAAACAAATAAAGAAGACATAAACCAAAAACAAATCACGTCTGTCATTAGTGCCTAGTGATAGGCATGTTGGTTTGTGGTAGTACCTGCGAGAACTTCAAACAAAAAAATAAGATCATTCTCTAAGAGATGAATGAATGAAAACTACACACAAACTCCACCAACCTATGAATAGCCATCTGTAGGAAGAATCAAATTTTTAAATAAACCTTGCTAAAGAGTGTACCATAACTCAAAAACTCCAATAAAACGTGATCCATTCTCAGGAAGGCATAGCAGGGATAGGATTCTATCTGTAGACACAGGTGCACGCACACAAACACACACACATGCACACATACTCCCCAGCAGGAGAGAGAGCAAACAGTAAAACAAACAGAAGTGGCCAATCTGGACCAAGCCCCCCAATTATTTTGCATGGGATGATTTTCTTAATCAACATAATGAAACTGTAATTACTAAGATGTGGATGTCTGGAGTTTTTTAATTGATATTAAAAAGTGATCTTTATACTTGAAAGCACAATCTGGAAAGCTTATAGTTATCTTGAGATCTTCTGTGTGCCTCAACAACCTAAACTAACAGGTTAACAAGACTGTGTGAGTCTCTCCCAGCAGTGTCTATGGAACATGGCTTTTCCTCTCTGTCCCCAGTGCCAAGGCCTCTATTCACCAAGACTAGTGCAACAGCCTCCCTAACAGCAGTGTCTTCTTCCCCATCCATGCCTCCCACCCTGGCCAGAATTGCCATTCTAAGGCACAAATCTTACTAGGCACTTGCTTACAAGTCTTCTTTAGCTCCCATGGCTACAGAACAAAAGCTTTCTCATTACTATGGTGACCCAGAAGATGAACTCCACTAAGCTATCCATTTTCTGTCCAGAAGTTCCATCTTCTGGCTATGATCAAGTCACCCTACACTTCAACCACTCTAAGTCACTTATCCTTCTCCAAATATGCTTTGCTCTTCCAAGTTCCTAGGTCCATGGGCATAGTTTTCCCTCCCCTTTATTCTTTGCCTTCAAACGAAGAAAGTCAGATTCACTTAGGAAGGCATCTATCTGGTCATTAGTATTTTTTTAAGTTCCCAGGTGATTCAAAGATGCAGCCAAATGTTAAGAACCACTCATCTAGTCTCTATTCAATCACTTCCCTCTCTGCACTCTCTTTAATTTTGTGTCTATTCCCCCAGCAAACTGAATCAATCAATAGCAGGGATTTACCCATTCATTTATTCCTTCATTCAACAGATATACATTATATGCCTTGTATGTGCCAGGCACTATTCATCTTTACATCTGAGCTGCTGCTTCTCCTTTCTTTCCACCTAGCACCCAGCATATAGCCTGGCACAGAATAAGACTCAATGAAAATGTGTTTTATTTCACTGAAATCACCACTAGGCTTTTCCAGCTTTTAAACAATATCTTAAATAGCTTCTTCTTAAAGAGCAATCAGTCAGCAAAAATGGTAGGGTCTTTCTTCTTTTTTTATTATACTAACTAACTTCATATACTTTAGGGCTGGAAAAGATCTTAGAATCCACTGTCATTAGGGGAGAATTCTGAGAGAGTAGCATTTGTCCTTAGCAATTTACCTCTTATAACAAAAACGGTTTTCTTCTTGGTAAATGTGATTAAGTGAAACAATTACTTCATAGACAAATATATATATATACACACACACAATTTAAAGGGGGAGTAGACTCTTCTCATTTCATTTTTGTTAGAACAAGAAGAAGAAAATATGCCAACAAAGGGAAATCTACTAAATTGGTGTAAAGTCCTCTCAAGTATTTATGTAACATAATATTTAAATGAAAATTTTTCACAGCCATTACACTCCTTTGGCTCCCTGATCTCTATTGAGCAAATCCAAGTCCTCTTCCCACCCTTTAAAATCTTCTTCCTGGCACCTCCTGTCCCCCACCCATCTCCCTCCTTGGCCCACCTTCTCACTATCCTGAAGGCAGAGTCTTTGCAATAAATTTTGCTAATCTCCAAAACACAGTTTGCTTACTCTTTTCTTCCTGCTATACATTACTCCCTTTTTGACTTTCCCATGGCAAGGGAACCGTAATGCTGAGTTATTTTTGTTTTGTTTTATTTTGTTTTGTTTGTCTTTCCCTAAGCCTTTTATGCTGGCTATTAATGAAATGTGAATTTCATTACTTCAATATGTTTCAGGAAACAGAAAAGTCAAATAGAGCAAAGGACTTAAAGTCTCCCTTGACAAGTCTTAATTAACTGGCCAATCAGAAAGCATCTTAGTGTTTAGCCTATAACTAAGCCATAGTATGATTTTACGCAAGGTTTAAATAGGGCATGTTCAAAAGAAGTTAGAGAAGAGAACATCCATAAATGAATTGAAGAGAAGTCAGTTTGATTCAAAGCCATATGCACTTGAGCACTGTGCTACCACTGACATTCAGTTACACATATACGTGCACAGACACTAACATGTATATACACAAACATATGCACACACATATGCAGATATGCACATAGACATACATATAGCTACTTACCCACACATATACACACACACACGCGTGCACACATATGCACACATACGTTTTACCTCCCAAATAAAATCTAAATTCCCTGAGGCTGGTACTACGTCATTTAGTTCTTTTATATTTCCTAGCACTTAGCACCGAGCTGAGCCCGTAGTAAGTATTCACCAAATATGAGTTAACTCAAAATGTTACGCAGTTTTATAAATTGGTACACCTAAACTTACCATTTGTCCTTATTTAAATAAGTTAATATCTTGTTTTTCCCAACTAAAAACTGTAGATAACAAGGTTATAGTGAAATGCAAAGCTGATAATCATTGAGCATACGCACTATAAAAGGGTACGCAGATATGAAAAGGGGCGACAATCTCTATCATTCTATATAAAATAAGACTGGAGATAAAAAGAGTGTTTGCAGAAAGAGATGGAATGATCTCAAGGCAGAGTTTGAATTTTCTTTTCTGAAAAGAGTAGCTTTATTTTGTTTCCTTTTTGGCCTTTATTTTGTTTAATGATAATGCAGATTTGATTTTAGTGTTCCAGGTATCATACAATTGCTCTTAGAGAAACAATAAATAGAAAGTGGCAGAATCACTGCTGACATTCAGGTTTGTGAATCGATTTCCATAGTAATAGAAACCAAAAACAATCGGTACTCACGCTGAGGCTTAAAGGCATGAAAGACATGATGTTGAACACAATCTACCACTCGATGTAAGCATTTCAAGACTACTCGATGTATTTGTAACAGGATATTTTATCATAGGGTTGTATTTTTCAAACTTTTTTACATTGTGGCCCTGTGGTAGGAAGAATATCGGCTCCTAAAAATTGTCTACTCCCTAATCTTTGGAACTTGTAAATAGGTTAGATTGCATGACAAAGGGGAAATAAAATGGCTAATCATCAGACTTTGATACAGGGAAACTGTACTGGATTATGCAGGTGGGCCCAATGTAATCAAAAAGGTCCTTAAAAGTAGAAGAGGGATACCCTTGATTTCCTTCTTTGTCTTAGTGCTCTGGCTAGGACTTCCAGCACTATGTTGAATAGAAGTGGTGACAGTGGGCAACCTTGTTGGGTTCCAGTTCTGAGCAGGAATGCTCTCAATTTTTCCCCATTCAGTATGATGTTGGCTGTGGGTTTGTCATATATATGGCTTTTATAATTTTGAGGTATGCTCCATCTTTGCCTATTTTGTTAACAGTTCTTATCATAAAAGGGTGCTGAATTTTGTCAAATGCTTTCTCTGTGTCTATTGAGAGGATCATCTGGTCTTTGTTTTTGCTTCCATTTATGTGGTGAATCACATTTATAGATTTGGCACACTTGTAACTTTGACTCAAAGTTTACAAAAGAAATTTATGTAACCAAAACATTCGTACCCCCATAATACTCTGAAATTAAATAAATAAATAAATAAAAATTTAAAAATTTTTAAAAAGAAAAGGACACCTGTAAAAAAAGAAAAAAAAGAAAAACACTAGAAGAGGCAGAAAGAAGAGTAGGTCAGAGTAATGCAATGTGAGGAGAACTCAGCCTACCATAGCTGGCTTTGAGGATGAAAGAAGGGGCCACAAGCAGAGGAATGCAGGCAGCCTCTAAAAACTAGAAAAGGCAAAGACAAAGATTATTCCCTAGAGCCACCAGAAGGAAACAACGTCCCTGCTGACATCTTGATTTTAGCCACTGAGACTCAGTTTGGAGTTCTAACCTGCAGAACAAAGGAGGATAAACTTGTGTTGTAAGCCACTACATTTTCGGCAGTATGTTCTAGCAGCAATAGGAAACTAATACAAGTCCTTATTCATGAATGAAAAATTACATGAAATGACACTTTCCTTACTGCATGGATGCTGCTATTTTCTATTCTACTCCAGCTTGTTTTATTTAAAAATAAAAAAAGGGAATGCTGGCTTATTTGTCTGCATGACCCACTGAAGAGTTTCAAAGCACCCTCTTCAAAAATACTGCCCTAGGGGATATAGGCAAGGCTTCCTCTGATACTTTTTAAATATCAATAATAGAGAAAATTAGTTATGATTTTAGTGAAATCATAAAAAGATTTGCTTCAATCATGCTCAAGAGATGGATGAATTTTAAAATGACTTAGAGTTTGCTGAGTTTGAAGTCACACTCCCTGTTTGCACAGCACAGTCACGTGCCAAGGGCCACCAGGAGACAAGAGCCAGTAGAACAGCTGAGAGAACAGCTGAAAAGTCAGATGCTCATGATAATCACTCAGTCTCTGTTTTGCGGTTCAAATGTATAAGCCAAAGACCAAGTAAGCCAGAGGGCCAGCTATCTAAGAACCAGTTACCACCTTAATGATCAGCTGCCACCCCTAGCTCCTGTACCCTGGGGATGTACTGAAACACAGAACACTGTGCTAACAGTGCTAGAGGCTATGACAGCAGTACAGTCATAAAAGAGCATTATCAGTACTCATTAGCAACCATTTTGTATCTCTGACATTGATATTACAGGGCCTGCCCCCTGCAAATTATACAAATTCACTATTGGGATGAAAATCCTTACTATTCTTAATGGAATATATCTAGGGATATCACATTCTGAAATGATACAAACTCTGACTCATAAGCTATGTAAAATTGGCATGTTATTTGTACTTTCCAAGTCTTGGTCCCACTAACTTTAAAACGGAGATAAATTTTCCCTCTAGAGACTAAAAGTGACCTAACAAAGCACGAAGTGTAGGCCCAGCCAGTGGCAATTATTACTCATTCGTGTGTTCACTTACTCATTCTTACTAAAGTTAACCAATTTCTCAATTCTTAAGGGTGCACATTGAGTACCATGCTAGCAACTAAAAGGAGGTTCAGAGAAACATGCTAGCTTTCTCTGTACTTTTGGACTGTCATTCTTGATGGTGACGCCAGAGTTCCTGCTGGTAATGCAGAATGAAACAAAGTACGTAACATCTCCAGGGTTCTGGGAGAATCCTTGCAGCTTGCACATACACTGGCAAGCCTTGAACTACAGTTCACTTCTGGGACCTAGAATAAGTAATGAACAAAGCATGCATCTTTACCCAATAAGCACATTATGGGACTATCTTCTCTCTTCTAAGGTTGTCTGATGATACCTTGCTCTCAAATCTTCATGTAGGTTCCAGTATCTAGAAAAGCCCACAGTAAATGCTCAGTAAATATATGTCAGTGAGTGAATGAATGAATGAGCAAACAGATAAAGAGATGAGCTGGGTTGACTTAGCCATATCTTCTAGATTATGGCTTATTGAGCACTATTGATATTTGGGGTGAAATAATCATTTTGTTGTGGGGGATTGTCCTGTGTGTTGTAGCATCCCCGGCCTCTTCCCACTAAATGATAGTAGCACACACACTCCACATCTGTAACAATCAAAAATGTCTCCAGATATTGCCAAATGTCCCCTAGGATGGTAATATTCCCCCAGGTTCACAGCCATTGCTCTAGAACAAAGATCTGCAACTCCAGATACATATTAGAATCAGTTATGGAGACTTTAACAACCCCATGTTTAGGCAACACCTCAAATCAACAAAATCAGACTAACTTGGGTGGTATCCTAAAGCTTCCAGGTAATTCAAATGTGCAGCCAAATGTTGAGAAACACTCCTCTACACTTTTGAGTAGCACTTCTGCTTGCCACTAAAAGTGTGGCCCATGAACCAACAGCTGAGTTTGTCAGAAATGCAGAATCTCAGGCCCCACCCCAAACCTACTGCCTCAGTGAAGGTCCAGGTAGGAGAAAGAACCAGCAAGTTATTTAAACAGTGAAAATTTAATATAAACAACTGTTAACTAAGTATCAAGTTGTTAACTAGGTAACTGAAAGAATAAAAATAAAACTCTAATATGTTAGGAAGGTAACATCTGCAGAAAGCAGCTACCAACTGTAGGGTGAGGGGAACAAAGGAAAGAGGTTGGAATCCCTGAGAAAGAAGCAGTTTCTTGGCTAGCACTGGGGTCTTTGAAGGGGCATAATGATGTTCATTCTGAGATTGTTGGAAAATCTGCAAACTGGAAGCTGTTGCCACAGAAAGGAACTGCTGCTGCCAGATTGAAGAAGCATTGCTAGGGTGAGGCACACAGAAGCAGCAAGTTGACAGGTGCTATCCCTCCTCAGGCCTTGCAGTCTCCCTCTAGCACCTCCTACTGCAAAAGCCTAGCATAGAGCCAGCTGGCAAAGCAGAAATGTGGGCTGCAGAGTCTAGCCCCAGAAACACAAAGCAGAGCTGAGAGGGGTGGCTTTAGAGTTGAGAGGCAATAGCTTAATAACTGGCACAGCTACTGAATCAGACTCTGCATTTTAACAAGACCCCCAGGGGATTCCCATGTACATTATAGCTTGAGAAGTCCTGCTTTAGAGGATGTCACTCTATCCTGCCCTCTAAACAAACTCCGTCAAGTCAATTACTGGCTTGACAGCAACCACCATTTTATTAAAAATCACAGTTCACTCCCTAATGCCAGTGATACAAACAACTACTTTATTGTGGTTTATCATCTTACACACACAGAGTATTTTCAATGGGAGAAAGAAATAAATATTTGTTTCTCCCCCTTTTATTTAAAATTATTACAAACAAACAAATTGTCTTCCTTTTCTTAGTCCTTTCTTCATTGGCTGAGTAAAATGCAATTTTACTTCAATTGCACAGTTAATATCAACACAACAGGGACTTCCTCAAGAAGAGTCTGGGTTCTTTAACTCACCCAAGACTGGTAAGTCCACGCACTAAGCATTTTTTTCCCATGCAGGTGCCTCAGCTTCTCACGGAGAAAGTCCTGTTGGCCAGAGATTGGAGTGTCTCTCTCTACCAGGCATCTGGCAAGTGTGCCTGGTTCGCCACAAGGGATACCAGGTGGGAGAACATAGTGCCAACACATGGACACAGCTGAAGAAAATAGTGGGTCAGGACATATCTTTCTTAGGAGCACCAGTATATTCTCCTAGGTGACATCCATAGACTGCACATTCCTTGGACAGGTCTATTCGTGAATGTTCCTGGTATGCTTCTGCCACCCAGTGGACAATCCTAACTCAAGCTTAGGCTGTAATTGTAAAGTCTAGCATTTTGAATTTAAAGGTTAAGCATTTGTACCCCTGTAACATTCTGAAATTAAAAATAAATAAATAAATAAAATGACAAAAAAGAAAGCTCAACACAATTATCCCTGAAAATTACCAATCCTTTTAATAAATGTACTACAACTTTGTTTAAAATAGGATATATTCACATGTATGTGTTAGTGTAAAGTATATGTACACATATGTTCAATTTTATATGATTGGAACATTATAGTATACTTTTATAAAGAGAACTTAGCTCATATCAAGTTGTGAATGAAAACAAAGTGACTTTTTTTCAAATCTAAGGAGATACTGCATAGTTGAAAGATACACCAAGAGGATTGGGATTGCAATGCATCTACAGTCGAAGGGGAAGTCCCCACATATGAGTACATGTTGAGTTTTCAGTTACAAACATATGAATTCTCTTTCAACTTTTACATGAAGCAAAAAAATTAGCATTAAAAATGTCAATGATTTTGATTCAAAAGTTTTCATCTGCATTACAGGCTTGCCAAAACAATTTGATTTTACAAGATTGTTTTGCTTGTGTATAGGATTTTTTTTCCTCACATGTTTTATGAGTCACAGATTCTGAGATTTTCAGGTTCTTTAAAACTTCCATGACATACAACATTTCAAGATTCTGTTATTTGAGTGTAACTGAGTAAACTTATGGATAAATATTCTGATAAAAATATTATACAACATTCTTCAGACAACAAAAAAGGTAACATAATACATTTACGATGTAAAAACCAAAAGACCTGGTGTCCAATATTAAAAGAAAAAAATTCCTTGTTAAACCATCTAATAAATTTATTATTTTTACAATTAATGAATAAAACATTTTATTATAGATAACACTTCTAACATTCATATTTCCTTAGGCAGCTTTGACTCAGTCGCCAAAAGACATCTCACGGAAATCCTTCTCTTGATTTAAACATAAAAATTATCAGAGAAATCCAGAAATTATTAGGAAATAGTTAAGGAAATAGAGAAGACACATGAAAGCCGATGATGATTTGGATTTTGAAATTTAATTAAAAGAAATGAAAAAGTTACATGACAATTTCCAAACAGTTGGCTGATTATGCAAAATGCATTCAACCATAAGAAAATTTTATGAAAGGAGATAAGGTTTCTATTGTGTTAAGTTTCAGCTGAATCTGAACTATAACAGCTGAGATGCGATAGCTCCTTTTGGAATTTATCCTGGTTCATTGCAATGTGCATATGGTGAAAACTGCATGTGGTGAGTCAAACTCAATTAAAATAAAACCAGAAAACTGATTTGAAATGGCAATTTAGTTGAACCATAACTGGACCCAAATTGTTATGTTACTCTACCAATCATAATCACATCAAACTCCTATCTTCACTTTACCAAACTAAATGGGGCTATCATTTACAATTATATTCTGATTCTGAATCATACAAGAAGGCAAGATTGAGTAAAGTAGCAAATCTCTGCTACCTTTGTGATTTACTGCAACGTGTGAGGGCTTCACTTTGCCCCATTCAGTTAAAACTGAAAATCAATCAATAAATCAATTCCACAGAGCAGTGGTCCCCAACATTTTTGGCACCAGGGACCAGTTTCATGGAAGACAATTTTTCCACAGGTGGTGGGTGGGGGATGGTTTCAGGATGATTCAAGCACGTTACAGTTATTGTGCAGTCAGACCTCTCTGCTAATGATAATCTGTATTTGCAGCCACTCCCCAGCGCTAGCATCACTGCCTCAGCTCCACCTCAGATCATCAGG
>CAUYRT010008454.1:0-45716 GCA_963574885.1 Lepilemur ruficaudatus | reverse complement strand
AGTAGATTTTTAAATGTAACAAGATAAGTCAACTTGAGTGGTAATATATTTTGGGAAATCAGCTCACTATAAATTGTGACTGTAAACATTATACTGTAAATGCTTTGTAGTTTTCCCCCAATAAAAAAGAAAAAAAAATGCCAATTAACTAGGTCTATAATAAAAGTCCCTAAAATCTAAAAAAAAAAAAAAAAAATCTTTCCTGTGAGCTGGGTGGGAAAGGAACCCAGACAGCAGGCATGCCTCACTCTGGACTGGCCTGCCAAGATTTTTGTGTTTTAATATAGTTCATTTCAAGGAGGTTAAGAGGTAGACTTTCCTGAATACATGTCAGATGTGTAACTTACCATTCATGGATACCAAAGTAGGATATATGTTGTATTACTCTCAACACAGCAAGTCAAAGTCTCAGTCTCAGTCATCCAGATGATCCAGGCAGAGAAGAAGCATTGGAAGCAGACCTTGAATATAGAGTTCATTTTTTAAAAAGTTTCTTTCTTTCCTTTCAAATAATTATCTGATACATATAGTATGCCAAATTAAACATTCCAGAATTATTTACCTGTTTGATTTCTAGAATGTTTTCTAACAATCTCAAACTTAATTGGAAACAATGCTATACTTCTTCCAATTTTGTTTTTAGTTACCAGTGTTGGTGAATCTCCTATTATTCCAAATTCAGTTTATACTTCCACTGCTCATTTTCCTTCAGTAGTGAAGCATTTACAAGTCCCCAACTCCACTTCACACGGCCCATTGGTAGTGGCCCTCATCCACATACATTTTGTAGCCCACACAGGGGCATCTTAATGTGAATGTACAAAATTTTTTTGGATTAATAACTGAAAGTGTGCTAAATATGGAATATTGGTGGGTTTTGAAAGTCTGTAAACTTTAAAAATAATTATATGTAGAAAAAATGTAAATACTGTTGTAATGGATACTCTATTGCTCAGTGTTCCTTTTATGAAGGCTTATCTTTTGGTATTCATAAAGAAGCTTTTCAGCTTCCCTTTTTCAATTGTAGGCAGAACATGAACTTTGGGAAGTTTTTAAAAAATTCTGTTGTTATTCCCATCCAGGTTTCCGTTTGTCTTTAAACTACAGTAGTGGTCTAGCAGTTTAGGATGTTTAATAAGGAAGAAACAGAAAAACCACATTTTTAACAAGAAAGCATTAAGAATAAAAGCAGCGCGTACCAGTGTTCTGGGAGTCTGCATTGATGAGTATTGTCAAACTGCCAGAGAATTTCTTGTGTAGCTTCCCTTGATAAGTTTAAAGGAACCCATACTGCACTATTTTTAACTAGATAAGAGGTTGAACAATGCTAAGAGTTTGTGTCCAGAGGTTTGGTTAAAGTTTGGTTACTTGGCTAATTTTGCCAAGTAACCATTGAGTTTGGCCTTGTTCTTTATTCTACTTAACCAGCATTTTCTCTGCCATAAGAAACCCATCCTTAGAAGCCAAGACAACTGATTTTACTGGTAAACATAGAATGAGGACATGTTTCACAGAGCCCTGTAAATTTAGTATTGGAAGGACAGAAGGTAGAGAAGACAGTTCAGTAAAGATAATATTACGTATTTTTTAACTTTTATACCAATCACTTATTCCACTTTCTTGAGAAAAAAACTGAATATACAAAAGTGTGTAGACGTTAAAGAATAACCTAAGGATTATAGTTTTGAATGAAGCATTTCTTCTTTCATGAATATAGCTTATCTTTTATCTCTTTCTTAATACAAGATATGTACCAATTTGTCTATCCATTCCTCTTCAGTGGAGTTCAACCCTGCTTGCTTCTTTGGTTGGGTCTCATTTCTTTATATTGTCATTACTTGTTACCACTGTGTACAGTCACTTCAATCTGATACTTGTTTTTGATTTAATAACATACAGACTCTCACTGAAGTCAGATAAACCTTGTTGGTTTCAGGGACCTGTGTGTGATATGAAACTACTAATCATCTACTTTAATAATCATGATCCCAAAACATCTTATTCATCTCTGACTCCTTATTTTCTGAAAGTAAGATAGAAAAAATGCTCACTGTATTGATTTGCATCCTCTGGCAAAGTGAACAAGGTTAGAATCAAGATATTTCACTCAAAGCCCACTAACTGAAAGGGGGTAAGTCAAAGTCTGGCCTAACCAACAGTCCTTGGACCTCTCAAATTAGATTGAATTATTAACAGCATTAAATCCCATTATTTCACCTAAATTGTCTATCATGTAATAACTTCTAGTCAGACTGGGATAATCCTGAATCTTTAATACTTTAATACGAAGGCATTCGTAACAAAAGCCCACCCTTTGAAGCAAAAAGCAATTCACCTGTGGTTAAAAAAAAGGAAGCAAACTAACTTTTGATCCTGCCTGATAGTACCATTTCCAATTTACACTTTGTTAAACATTTTTTATCAAAGCCAGAAAGAGTACATGCAAAAAGAACTTGAAACAGACTAGGTACCATAATTCTTTGTGTTTGAAAGGTAATGTTTTAGACATAGAAAAGGAAGTCTCCCTCGAGGTTTTTGGGGGGTTTTGTTTTTGTTTTTTCTTTTTGAGACAGGGTGTCACTCTCTTGCCCAGGCTGGAGTGCAGTGGTGTGATCATAGCTCACTGTAACCTCTAATTCCTAGGCGATCCTCCCACCTTGGCCTCCCAGAGTATTCGGATTACTGGCATGAGCCACCGCACCCAGTCTCCCTTGAGTTTTGATAAGAACTGTTTATAAGGACAAATGTTTTAGGCTGAAACAGTGTTTTTTTAGTTTCTCTGTTTATGAATAGTTTATAGGGTAATGTTGTCAGCCATTTTAAATTCATTATCTCTCCCTCTTGGAAAGGTCATAGATTGCCAACAGAAAGTAGAACTTCTTTTCCCTTTCATGTCTTTCTCTGAAATAAGGAGTATGACATTCCTCCGGGCTCAATTTTAGACAAATATTATGTTTTTTTTTAAATAATGTCAAAAGTCTGTGGATAATGTATAATTTGACCTACATCCTATTATAACTAAAGTATTTCAGTTGGTGTCCTACCATGTTACTTCATTAATAGTCATTGGTCCATAATTGCTGGGATTTTTTCTAATTTAACTATTTTTATACCTAATACTGAAAATCAGCGCAATTTAAAGTTATTTCATCTCCTATCTTAATGGCCTGGTTTTCGTTCTGAATCTGTGTCCTAAGTTACTAATTGCTACAATAATTCAAATTTATAAAATCTTTATGATTTGAGAATCAGTTACTTTGGAGAAGAAAAAAGAAGACATTTCTATTAAAGTAAGAAGAGTGACTTTCATATGTATCTGTGGACCTAGATAGAGTCTTTTTTATATCTTTATGTTCTAACAATAAAGTTCTTATAAACTGGCTTTTAGCAGAATAAATATATACTTTATCCAGTATTTTAGAGTTACTTAGAGTAGCATTTAGAAGTCTTCTACCCTGTGATTATATAGCATGAAATGATATCCAGCCCCTAAATAAATTCTTCCCTGGGAAGTTCTTCCCATTGCTTGACCATGACAGTTGATCTTCGGTTCCTTTAATTACTCATCTTGGTTTTCCTCCTGTGTCATTAGCCATTCCTTTAAAGTCTTCTTTTTCTTTCCCTTAAGATTAATGTCCCCAGGAGTCCATTTTCAGTTCCCTTCTCTTCTCCTTGTATACTTTCTCCCCCTGTATTTTCTCCCCAAGTAATTTCATCTATTCACTGGCATCAACTACTGTCTGTAAGTGTTGATGAACTCCAAGTACAAATAAACACACACATGCACAGTTTACCCCAGCCCACATCCCTCTTCCAAGCTTTGGGCCTCTGTACCCGACTCTGGAGTGTTTCACAAACAATTTCAACATATCTAAAATTATGCTCATCATTTTCTTTTATAAACATGCTCCTCAGTATTTATAGTATCAATAAATGTAATCCATTCACTCAGTTGTTGAAGCCAGAAACTATTAATAATTAGATTGTTCCTACCAACTTTTTTTCTCTTGGCTCCCTCAATTTTTTCAATCATATATTCTATTGATTCAACATTTGAAACAGATCTCCAGTAGATCTCCACATCATTTTGTTTCTCTCCCCATAGGAATTTTTCTAATATTTTGTCACTTTTGTTTTTATAACAGCATCTTAATTAATTTCTCTCTAACTAATTTTGCCCTTTGCCATTTCTTTTCTTCTGCTTCTTCCAGGTTAATACTTTTAAAAACACATATATGGTCATATTATTTCCCTTAAAATTTTCCAAAGGCTGCTCGTTGCTATCAGTCTCCTCAGCGTGGCATTGAAGGTCCTTCATAATCTGGTACCTCCCATTGTTCACCATTCCCCAGTCCTTAGCACCTCACTTTTATCCTTTCACTGTTCTTCCTCACTTCTTTCTTCTTCTCTTTCTCCCTCCTCCTGCTTTCCTCTTAGTCCTTCCCCCTGCCTCCTCCTCTCTCTTCACTTCTCTCCCTCAGTTGAGATGCTGCTTCTTCCATGAAGAATGACGGTACAGCAGGAAGTCATTCTTTTTGCTGAGCTTGCAAAAGACAGTCTGACTCTCTCTTTTGCTTTTTCTTTTTTTTTTTTTAACCACGAATTAAACTCTCTGTGTACATGTTTTCTTTACTGTTGAATCAGGAGCGCCTGTTTCAGTGTTAGGCACCGTTCTGCCTCTTGGCATTCTAACTAGGAATAAGACAGGGCTTCTGCTCTCAAAGAGGAAGGGAGAGTTCTTGTCTTTTTCATTCTTATAACTCCTTAGAGCTCATTTGACAAATGAATAAATGTCTATTTGAAAGTTAGTTTTTTTAATCTTAATAAAGGTTGTATTTTTTCTCAAATTTTTAATACAGATTCATCTAATATCAAAAATAATTTTGCAGTAGTCTGCACAAAATCAACCACACATATATTAGTGATGTGTTCTATAAATGAAATCCTATTTGTAATGCAAAATGATTCAATAAATACAACAACAATAATAAATTTTTATGTTTTACATTTTCCAAGTATATATTGTGTTCATTTATGGAAGTGTCACAGCAACCTGTGAGAAAGATGTTTTCATTATCCTTGTTTTATAGTTGAGGAAACGAAGGCTGTAATAAATTGAGTAATTATCCCAGTTATACCAATAAATGGAAAGGAACAGATCGATGACTTTGGTTTCCTTTTGCCATGTAATGCTGCTCTTCTAGATCCTACCTAATTAGGGAAGGGGAAAATGTGAATAAGATATTTTAAGAGTGGATGTTAAAGTAATTCAGGCAAGAAATAATGAATTAGGGTCATGTCAGAGGTAGAGGATGAAGAAATACTGAGGAGGTAGAATGAACAGAAGATTTAATGACAAAGGGATTTGTGGAATTTGAAGGAACGGGAGGAGTTAAAGATGATTTAAGCTAAAAGCTCCCAGGACTTTTGACCTCAGTTTTGTAGTATGCTTGGTTTCGCCTTTAAAGAGATTCTGGAGAATAGTTTAACAATTCCCAATGGAAGTAAATTATAAAAGCTGTGATGGGGATATTTAAACCCTAGAGCCAGCAGTAGTGGATTCAACCCTGAAGTTTTAAGCAGTATCCTTTGTTTTATGACTAAGAACCAATATCATCTGTTATGTAACTAGGAACAGCAACTTCACCTTTTATAGGACCAACATTTTATGTGACTTTCTTATCATATTTATATTGTTTTCTTTTATGAAATATATAAGCAACATAATACATGACAATGGTGAAAAATCAAATAGTACAGAAAGATCTATAAGGAAAAGCAACGATACCCCTACCTTTTCTGCCCCCAGTTCCACTTCCTACAGTGAATTATTCTTTTTGGGATTTCTTCACTTGACAGTTTACACTTGATCTTAGTTAAAAGGCTGAGAAGTGATCATCACTCAAAACTTTAGACTCATAATGTTATTTCTCGTTGATTCCTTGGTATAGAAGGCTAAGATTTACCTCACTTAGATTGCTGCCTGCCTTCCCTCACTATTTCTAATTTTTTCATAGTATTGTTATTTTGGTATTCCTATTTGTTACCTTTGTAACTTTAAATGATACACTTAAAACTCTAATTTCTATTCTGTCACTTTCTCATAGGCTGTCTAGTCACCATGTAAAATAAAGTTATTAGTACCTCTGCTCTTCCTTCCATTTCTCTTCCCCTCCCTGTTTTAGCTCCTAACTTCTGATAGTTGAACTTTTATTTTTATTCATTTGCGCAGGACATGCAGTAATACCTTAAAGTTGAAGACTCATCTTATTCTTCTGTCTTGGAAAATTAACAATTATCTCTTCAAAATATTATTTTCCCCTATTCTTTCTAGAGTTCTTTTTTCCTGCAACTCTTACTAGACTTATATTAGAGTTTTTCAGTCTTTCTTATGTGTCTCTTCACTTAATCTTTTCTATTTTGTATGCTTTTATTTCTCTATTCTGTGTTGAGTAAATTCCTAGGACTATCTTCCAGTTCACTGATTCTGTCCTCAGCTGTGTTCATTGTAGTATCCCTCACTTATTTAGTTTTTGTTTTTAATTTCAGTAACATATTTGTTAAATTTTTTTATTGAATGATATTACACTTATAAAAGAATGTATATGCTTTCAGTTCAGTTCAGTATTCTCACAAACTGAAAAATGTATGTGACCCAACACCCAGATCAAGAAACATTACCAATACTCCAAAAGCCCTTTTTATGCTCCCCTGCCGTCAGTAACACCTCCCCTGAGGAACCACTGTTCTGACTTCTGAATGCATGTTTTAATTTTGCTTGTTTTTGTATTATATATAAATGGAATTATAAAATAAGTGCTCTTTTGTGTTCTTTCAGTCTACATTGTGAGTTTTGTTCATGTTATTGCATATAGCCAGTAGTTCTTTCAGCCTCATTGTATATAGTATTATGTTGTGTGAATATATAATATTTAATCTGGCAATTATCTATTTATTCACTGTTGATGGAGACATGGGTTATTTGGTTTGGGGCTCTTACAAACAGTGGCACCATGAACATTTCCAGGACAGCAGTGGTTCTTGACCCAGGGAGATAGTGAGGCTGTCACAGAGATGCAGTCGCAGAGCCAGTAGATGTCTTGATTCTGTTTCTGTTTTTGTGGCTATCTTCTTGATTCTCTGTTCCCCAATCCTAAAGAGTAACTAACAATTGGGACAGGAGATGAATATGGAATTATAGCTCCTGGTTTTAAGCAATGCGCCTGTATCTCCTATAACTTACACTTAGTCCTCATCATCCAGAAGGAATCAAATTCCCAGCCCCCCAGCCTGCTCTCAGATCCAGATTCTGTTGGATCGTGGCTTCAGCCCTGTGTATTGCTTTCGGCTCTGTTCTGTGTGTGGTCCACAAGTTTAAGTTATATTGAGTACAACTGTGGCTTTCTAGATCTCTCTTTATCAGTCATTGCTATGCATTTTATACCTCAAAGCATGAATTTACTAAACGATCTTGACCAGAAATATTTCTTTGAATCTGAAGACTCTTGGATTTGGGGGTATTATCTATGACTTCTTTTTTTTTTTTTTTTCCTTTCTTTGTTTAAGGTCAGAAAAGTTCTTGTATTACTTCTTGGAACATTTTCTTTCCTTCATTTTGGCTATCCTCACCTTCTAGCTCTAGGTCTCCCCCAAGTAGTTTGTAAACTGTCATAGAGAAGATCCCTTCAGGTTTCTCTGTTCCTTGCTTGCTTGTTTGTCATAGACAGGGAAAATAATAAGCTGTTTGTCCTGTATGCGAGGATAAAGAAGTGAGGAGGGCCACTCTTACAGCTATTCAAAAGGTAGACTTTCAGTTAAAACCCTTATTTCTGGTTTCTTATCTTGCCCTCCACACATGCTGGTTTTGAGTCCTGAATCCCTTTGGAGTTTTTTCCATGGTAACATCTCGCTTTTCTGCATTAGCCCCTTCTGCATATGTCCTGGATTACAATTTGCTCTGATTGGTTCATCTGTCAGCATACTTATTTTTATATTTTTTTCCTTCTAGAAATTTGTTGAACTCTCCCATCTGTTATTGACCCTCTTCCTGTTGACATCAGTGTTATGGGTATATTTCAAATTTGTATTCCTTTAACATCATTTTAATGGGATTCCCATTGGACTGGGAGAGCTTCTAGACACCAAGCCGAAAGGAATAATTGGGAAGTTCGGATCACTGCTGCCAAATGGTCCAGTTATTGAAAATTGATTAATTAATTCATTCAGCAAATATTTCTTAAATATCCCTTATGTGCTGCAAAGTAATCTAATTTTTATAGATAAACGGTGACAAAGACATGTAAAGTTCCTGCCTTTATGGGGTTTACATTTTAGTGGGGCAAAATGAACATAAAATAAGTAAACAAATAGGATGCTTTTAGATAGTGATTAAAGTGACATGAAGAAAATATGGGAGTTCCGCTGTAGAAAATGAGTGCTAGGGGATTTTGATGGAGTGGTGGGAAACATTCTAGACAAGGAGGTCCAAGAATGCTTGTTTTAGATCTTGCTTGAGTGTTACCTCCTTTACAGTGAGAAAAGGGTATCTACGTGACTATCTGGAGGAAAAGCGTTCCAAGCAGAAGATGGTACAAACAGAAAGAGGCTGAAGCAGGATTGAGCTTGGCCTGTTTGAAAAACAGAAGCAAGACTAGTGAGTAAAAGTAAATGAGGGGATTTGTAGGAAATGAGTCCAGAGAAGCAGGCAAAACCACAGGTTGCATGAGGACTTGAAGGAGAATGAATTTTGCTCTAAGTATAATGGGATGCCATTAGAGAATTTTCACCAGAGTAGTGACAGGATCATATTGATGTTTTTAAAGCTTATAGATCTATTAATAGAATATATTTGGTAGTCTGAGCCTTTGGCATTCTGTTGGATCAGATGGAGGGGTGAAGGAAATGGAGGCATCAGGGAGGCCTGTTTGTTTTGACTTGAATAGTCACCCCTGCGTGGTGCCCCAGATGCTGTACTCTGCCGTGGTGATGTGCCCTTGCTGGCCCAGGTTGCTATGTGAGCCACAGTGGTGACCCTACTTAGGTTCCAAGATTCCCAGTTTGCAGTCAAATGCTCACACGTTTATTCCCCATAGCCAGGATGGATATAACCAGAAGGACCTCCAGGCTTATCAATGTACTGTGCTGGAACCAGTCCTCTCCCACCAACTGCTGATACTTTTGGATTTATGAGATAATGCTCAATTTTTAAACAGCTACCTGAATGTAAGGAGTGCCCTCTTCAGTCCACATAAGTGAGCAGATTCTGCCATGGTTGCTTGGTCTAGTTTTCAATCCTATAAGCCAGTAATAGCAAATACAGATATATTCAAGGGTTAAGCAGATAATATAAATTGTTGAGGTCTAAAGGCATTCAAGTTCATTTAAAAACAAAACAAAATGCCATGCAGACAAATGAAACACTTGCATGAGCCAAATTGAGCCCTCAGGAAGCAATTTCTGGTCTCTCACTGATCTTTTCTATAGTTCTCCTCAGGCTAGGGAAGAGACATTTATTTTTCGAAGTGGAAAGACTTACTGATTTTCCTTGTTATAAAAATACTGCTTACTTTTTTAAAAACTTCAGACATTTCATAAATATTTAAAGAGGTAAATGAAAATCACTTGTAATCCTACCTAAAGCTAACTGATTATTTTATTTGGTGTATGACTGTTCAGACTTTATTCCGTTTTTATATTTATATAAAATTTTTTTCATACTTAGCAATAAATATGAAAACCTTTCTAAATCAGCTAGTGTCAGTCTATATCATTGTTTTAATGGTACCATAATAGTCCAGTGAGTGATATACAGTAGTCCCCCTTATCTACAGTTTAACTTTTCACAGTTTCCATTACCTGCAGCCAACCCCAGCCCGAAAATATTAAATGGAAAATTCCAGAAATAAGCAATTTGTAAGTTTTTAAATACCTGCTGTTCTGAGTATCATGATGAAATCTAGCACCACCCTGCTTCATCCCACCCAGGCCGTGACTCATCCCTTTGTCTGGTGTATCCATGCTGACCTGTGCCTTAGTCACGCAGAGGCCGTGTTGGTTATCAGATCTTCAGTTTCAGTGTCACAGTGCTTGTGTTTAAGTAAACCTTATTTTACTTAATAATAGTCCCAAAGCTCAAGAGCAATGATGCTGGTATATTGTTATAAGTGTTCTGTCTAGTTACTGTTGGTAATCTCTTACTTGCCTAATTTATAAGTTAAACTTCATCATATGTATGTATAGGAAAAAAACATATATATATAAGGTTTGGTATTATCCAAAGTTTCAGGCATCCAGTGGAGTTTTGGAACATATCACTTTTGGATAAGGGGGGACCACTGTATTATTATCTGTCTTCTTTTGTTAAGGATCTGATATTTTCCCGGTTCTTGTTATTTTAACTTTTTTTTTTTTAAATAGAGTCTCACTCTGTCTCCCAGACTAGAGTGCCGTGGCATCATCATAGCTCACAACAACCTCAAACTCCTGGGCTCGAGTGATCCTCCTGCCCCAGCTTCCCGAGTAGCTGGCACTACAGGCACATGCCACCATCCCCTGCTAATTTTTCTATTTTTTGTAGGGACAGAGTCTCACTCTTGCTCAGACAGGTCTTGAACTCCTGAGCTCAAGCAGTCCTCCTACCTCAGCCTCCCAAAGTGCTAGGATTGTAGGCGTGAGCCACATTTTAACTCTGAAGTGGTGTATTGCCACTTTATTCTACCATTGTCTTAACGGTTCTTCTTCCACAGGAACAAATACATACTGGTTTAAAACATAAGAATATTAACATTTCTATTTTCCCTCAATGTCCATTCATTCTGTACTGTAGGAAATATGTGGCAGGATTTGGAGAAGATTCCCTGAGATATATAATGTGTCCCAGAATTATAAATTACTACTAGAGAAATTCAGATATTCAGCATGTTCACTTATTAAAACTGTTAAGTGTCCACTATGTGTCAGGCATTGCTTTAGGATAGACTTTCATAAGCATTTACATATGTATATAAATACATATAAAACTTATAATTATCTTTCTTAATTCAAATTTTTATGGTAGAAAAAAACATAAAATATACCATCCTGACCATTTTTTTTTTAACAGAGGAAAAATATTTTTATCAAAATTGAAATAGTACATTCAATAAGAAGAAAGAAATTGAGTAAAAATGGGCAAAGTATATGAATAGGCTGTTCAGAAGAAAAGAACTATAGATGGCCAATAAACATACAAAAGGAAGATAAACCCACAAGTTAAAAAGCACAAATTAAAACAATTAGAAACTTTCTTTTTCATTATTTTAAAAATTATAAAATTAATAAATATACATTATAAAAAGTGTAAAAAATATGTAAAGTATGTGATACTAGAATGCTTCCTTCAAAGCTCCATAGCAAGCTTGAAATCTCACTTTTTTCTTAGAAGTATCTCTATTAAAAATTTACTGTCCCTTCTAGTCCTTTCTCTTTGTGATTAAGAGTGTGTGTGTGTATGTGTGTGTGTCTTTTTTTCACACAAGTTGGATCCTATTTATAAATTGTTTTGCACTGGGTTTTTTACAATTTATGTATCATCATGACTTTTCAAATCAGTTCTTATGGAGTCACCTTATTTGTTTTAAAGGCTGCATGAGATTTACAATATAACTACACTTTATCCTATTTAACCATTTATTGAAGGACACTCACCTGTTTCCTCTTTTTTTATTAGAAAGAATGTTATATTACGTATATCTTTGTGCTCACTTGTTTTGTAATTTCTTTCTGTAAGGTAGAAACTTGGAAGCGAAATTGCTGGATCAAAGGACATACGAATTTGTATATTAGAGGATACGCCAAATTGCCATTGTAAGAACTGTTTATCAGTATATTTTTCTACCAAAGTATGAGAATATGTTTCTTCAAATAGTTACCATCTCTTGATATTAATCAGTCATTTAAAAGATTTTTGTCAATGTGATGAATAGAAAAGATGTCGGCAATGTTTTAATTTGCATCCTCCAAGTATTGAGTTGAACATCTTTTCATACATTTACATAACAGTTCATGTTTGTTTATCTGTTAATTCCTAATTCATAGCTTTGCCTAGCTTTTTGTTGATTATCAGTTTCTTACTGATATACATAAACATTTTTATAGCATAAATATTAATCTTTTTATACATTTTATAAATATTGCCTTTTATTCTCTCATTTTTATTTTACTTTTCTTTATTTTGTCTTTCTTTTTAGAGAAGTTTTAAATTTGATGTAGTTAAATCTGTTCATCCAATGACTTCTAGGTTTCTTATTTAGTAAAATTTTTCCCACTCCAGCATTATAAAGTTATATGTTCCAACATGCTTAGTTTTATTGGTATAGATTTTATTCATCTTTAATTAATTTTTCTATACTGTTAAGTAGGAATCTACTTTTTAAAAAATGAATAGCTAACTATCCCAATACTATTTATTGAATAGTTTATCCTTTCCTCACTGATTTGAAATGCCAATTTTTTTCATATACCAAGTTAATTTCATTACTTTTTAGACTTTTTATTCTATTCTAACAAATAACTTGTCTATTCCAACAAGATTATATTGTTTTAATTACTTTAGTTTTACAAAGTGGCTTGTTTTCTCATCTGGGAAAGTAAGTACTCAAACCCTGACATTGTTTTTTCTTTATCAAAAATTTCTAGGCTAATGATCAAAAAAACAATTAAGAGAAAAAGTCAGTCATAAGGAGAAAAATGTGTCTCTGTATGTGCATGTGTATATATTTGCATATTTATTTATTTATTTGATTAGGCATAGGTAATTTTTGGAGGGCACACAAGAAACTATAATAATTACCTCTAGGGAGGGAGACTGTTGGAAATACTAATATGAGTGAGACTTTTCACTTTGGATCATGCCTCACTATTTATGTATTCTTTTAAAAATAAATATGCATTTTTAATAATTAAAAACAGTGCCTGATTTTATGTGCCAGAAACCCAAGCCTGCATGAGAGCATAGCCTGTATTTCTCAACTGCGGCTCCACATTAAAATTACGTGGGGGCTTTTAAGAAATACAGATGCGCAGGGACCTGCCCCCAGAGATTCTGATTTCTGTCTGGGGCAGGGCCTAGGACATCAGCAGACTGTAGAAGTTCCCCAGGTGGTTCTAATGTGCAGCTCTGGCTGAGAACCACCGCTGTAGATGATGTGAGGCTTAAAAGGGTCCCCAGAAGGCCACTGTGATGAGTCATTTTCAGAATATAATTACTTGGGGATGCAATCCAAAGTAATCCATCACTTCTCTGTCAGGCTGAGGGCTGGCATGAGACAGAGAGCAAACAAGTCCAAGAGGAGATGTGGAAAAGAACTTTCCTCAATATGTGTAAAAGTATCCATCTCTGTGGGAGGCCTCTGCATTGAAAGGTACACTCACTCAGGCTCCCTCAACACAAAAGGATTCTTGTAAACTAATCATGGCTATGAGAGATCCAGGAATCTCATGGAAAACCAGGAAGAGCAAAACAGCTGCTCCTCAGGAGCCCGGACTGTGGTTGGTACTGGAGGTTTCCAGCAGAGCTTAAGGAACAGTTATTTTGAGACTCTCCCATAGGAGGCTTTCAAACTTCTTTCATCTGGAGAATCACTTTGTTAAAATGAAATGGCTTTGGGAAGTCTGATCTGGAAAACAGATTGGGGAACTAGTCTGACCCACTTACCTCCCCTGCAAAAACCCCTGCCTGAAGAAAGCCATGGAGCAGCTGGAAACCCGGTATTTGTAGTTCACTCCCTCCGCTTCCTTTCCTGTGTGTCTTCTTGGGATGCTTCTCCCTGTCAGCTGATTCTGCCTGACCAGCCCAGCTAGCCCACGGTAGTCTGTTACGGGTTGAGCAAGATTTTCCACACCAGTGGCTACACAGATGGAGTCAGATGTCCTGGTCCCCGAGGCCAGAGAGGGATCGGGGGAATAAGAAGAAAAAGGGGGTCTTGGATTGAAGGTGAAGGGTATGGGGGATGTAGTTGCCCTTAGAAAGGGAGAATGGCTAGAACATGCACCATGATTAACCTGTCTGGGGCAACCACCAAGTCAGCCCTCAGTGAATGCTGAATTGGAGGGTGGATTTCAACAAGTGTGAAACTGCTTAAATCCAAGTAAAGATGCTAGGCGGAAATCTGTCAAGAATATGTAGAGGTCCCTGCACTCGGAACATCTCCAAAGGTCTTTTCTGGTTCTAAGAATCTAGGCTTTTAAAAGGTCTTAACAGCCTAGGAAGTCAAGAGAATTAACTTCATTTCCCTTGGGTTGGATCTGTGCCATGTGTAGCTATTATGCACTTGAAATGTGGCAAGTCCAAACTGACACGTAGTATGAGTGAAAATACATGGAGAATTTCAAAGCCTTAGTGTGAAAAAAGAAACCCTAACGTTAGTAATAACAATTTTTTTTATATTGATTGCATGTTTAAATTCTATTTTGACTATAGTGGATGAAATATATTATTAAAATTAATTTCACCTGTATTACTTTTTAAAAATGTGATGTTATAAATTGAATGTTTGTGTATCCACACATTCATATGTTGAAGCCCCAATGCTCAAGGCCATGGTATTTGAAGGTGGGGCCTTTGGGAGGTGATTAGGTTTAGATGAGGTCTTGGGGGTGGTATCCCCAGGATGAGATTAGTGTCCTTATAAGAAGAGGAAGACAGATCAGAGCTCTCTTTCTCCAACAGTGTGAGGATACAGGCAGAATGGGGCCATCTGCAACCCAGAAAAAAAGTCCTTGCCAGGGAACAGAATTGGCTAGCACCTTGACCTAGAATTTCCTGTCCTTCAGAATGGTGAGAAATAAACATGTTATTGAAGCCACCCAGTCTGTGGTATTTTGTTACAGTAGCCTGAACTGACTAGCACAAGTGGCTAGTAGAATATTTAGAACTATGTATGTGGCTCACGTTATCTTTATAATGGACAGTGCTGGATTGGATGGTGACTGACATCTCCCCCTGCTCAGGTATGGCTGCTAAGATCTGTGTGTGAACAACAGCTCTTTCCTGTGGGGCTCATGTCAATATCCTATCCTTGGTTTGTAATCAGAGCTGTGGAAGTTTATCTTATTCTGACCTTTCTCTTTTTGCTTCGTAGACTTCAGCCCAATTCCTTTTCTCAAACAGCACCACTTAATCCTCTCCTGTGGTTTCCCAACATCCCACACCCAGTTGGCATTGTTTGTGGCTCTGCCCTGGCAAGTGCTTATGGAGATTTCCTCTGCCTCTTCACCTCTGTTGCCTTTTCCTGACTAGTTTTCACCTCCCTTTCTAGAATTGGCACACAGCAACAGATTGACATTTGCACTCTTACCCATTTTTACATATGTCTTTTTGAGGAGAAGTGTGTTCTAGCCAGCAGTCCTTCCTTTGAGATAAGTGACTGCTTCCTAAAGCTTCTTTGCAGTTCACTCTGTTTCCCCATGGAATGAAGTTTGCAGGTGAGACTGAGTCACCTCCAGAAGTGTATCTACTTCAAGTGTTAATGATAATAGTAAAAACAACTACTATTGTCAATTATTGGGTTTTTATTACTGGCCAGGATCTACACTAGATACATTATAGACATTCTCATTTAATCCTTACAACAACCCAACAAGGCATATG
This sequence comes from Lepilemur ruficaudatus, assembly GCA_963574885.1. Taxonomy (NCBI): domain Eukaryota; kingdom Metazoa; phylum Chordata; class Mammalia; order Primates; family Lepilemuridae; genus Lepilemur; species Lepilemur ruficaudatus. The sequence continues at coordinate 30,088 of CAUYRT010008454.1, read as the reverse complement.
CTATGATCCCCATTTCAGATGGGAAAAATTAGGCTCAATGACGTTCTATGCCTTGCTCACAGATCACTGCTGTGAAATGGTGGATCTGGGATTTAAATACGATCTGTTCCCAAAGCCTTTGCTCTTACCCACCATGTGTATACTGCCTCCCACATACTATGTCACCTCTCAAGTTGGGCAACCAAGTTGGAATTTAATGCTGTCATAGCAAGTGAGGTCTATAAGCAAATTTGCTGAAATGATGACAACACTATGCATTTGTGTACTGGTTTGATGATTCTCCAGTTGACATCGGATTTTCACAGAACTCTGTTAAAAATGGAAGAATGAACTTTATGAGCACTATTTCACACACTAGAAAAACTGATCTCCATGGAGATAAGGTGATTTGTTCAGGGTCACTATGTTAAGATCCCAAACGAGATGAGAACCTAGTTCTGTTGAAATGTTTATTTTCCTTTTTCTGTTATCATCGGGGTGTTGTTGGGCATTGCACTGCCTGTGTGGTAGAAATTCATGACAAATCTTTCATTGTGATTGCTGATTTCATCTTGCATTATGTGAGGAGTTTGTAGGTATTGACTCACTTGAGTTTCTGAGCTGTAGGCATGTCAGTCTTTTTTATCCAACAAACACTACCTGAGGCCATGATTGGCCATGCACTGTGCTAAAAGTGGGAATGGAAGGGTGGGTAAGACACGACTTTTTCCTGAGGAGACCACCTTCTAATGGGAGAGTACTATTGTCCCATGGAAAAGCATTGTTCTGATGGGATATAAAAAACTGTGAGAAGCATAAAGGGAGAGGGAAATAAGTCTGCTTGGGAAGGTTTCATGGTGAAGGAGACTTCTGAGTTTTGTCTCAATGGACTGGGTTTAGAGATGAAAAGCCTGAATCACTGAGAGTTCTGCAAAGGATCTCATAATTTTTTAACTTCATTAGGTTTCCTAAAAATATGCTTATTGCCACAGCTCCTTAGAGAGTAGTAGCATAAATTATTTATTGGAATACTTAAAATATTAACATCAGTAAATTCCACAGTAGCTTCACAAATATTCTGCCCAGTTGGATAAGCCAATTTAAAATAATGGTTTTCAAGTTACTCAAGACTTCCAATTCTACAAAGCTGATAAGAATTCTTGGAAACAAATAAGAAGCCCAGAATAATCATCTCAACTCTCTAAACATCAGCCATCACAGACAGAGGAGGACTCTCTCTCTAACATTTCACATCCTTTTATTCATGTAAAGAGGTATTTTTTTTCTCACAATGGATACTTAGAGTGTTTGTCTCTTCAAAACAAGTGTAAAATTCTTGTTGGTGCCACTGAATTTTATGAACTGAATATCAAGAGCTCAGATGTGTACTCTAATATGTTTGGACTATTTGGAGGTAGAAGGAAAAGAACTTCCCAAGTTTAGAAATTAAAACTCATCAGAGCCAGACTCTTGGGGCAACCCAAGAGGAGACTGCCCTCCCTTCTACTTATGACGGGGTTTTTTTGGATGGCTGATACCAGGCTAGACCTAGATACTAGACAATGGAGATCTTAGGTATTTCTGGCTGAGAAGAAAGATCCTATCATGTGATTTCTTCCCTTTCGTGCTTCAATGAGTTGTTTGGTTTGTCTTCTGGGTGTGACCAGATAGATTTACACCCTCTACTTATAACCAAGATGGAATGTTTCTTCTGATTCCTGACTCATTGAAGAAGAAGGTCCAGAGCTGCAAGGCTTGGAGAGCATCAGAACTGGATAGCCCTTGATGGCCCTGGAAGAGCATCTTTCCCTCAAGCAGGCTTTGAAGGACAGAACAAGGGGCAGAAGGTCCTGGAACAGCTCATCAGCATTGAGGATTGTTGGTGAATATCAATATTTTGTTAAGAATTTAAAAATGAATTGCTTGACAGAGGTGTTCACAAATACAATGGGCTACCTGGGGAGGAAGTGAGTTCCTTGTCATGGTAGTATTTAAGTAGAGGCTGGCCAAGCATATACTGGGGAGTCACTTATAAGGCAAGGGTTGGATTAAGGCCTTAAGATCCTTTCCAACTTCTAGATTTTATTATTTGCAGATCCTTGGTTTACCCTGTGCATGTCTCTATGCTTGCAGTTAGCATCTTGTTCTATAATGATATATTCAGATATGTGCCTCCCCCACAAGTTTGAAAACTCCTTGAAGAAAGGGAGAGATAATATTTATCCTTTTTTATCCCAAGCATTTAGCACAGTGACTAGCACATAGAAAATACCAAGTAAATATTTATCAAATGAATGAGTAAATTCCTTTTATATATCAATTTATATATATTAATGTTTACGTGTATCCTGATTATAGTATCAGTTATCAGCAAGTAAACTTGCTTGCTGTCATGGTGTTCATATTTCTTAGAACCAAGGATTGCTTGAATACCTGAATGTTGGAATATGCCACCTGATTTCCCAAACATGGCATTTCTGGTTAATGAATTCCCTCTCTAAAGATGGAGCCATATAATGGTAGTTAAGACAGAGTCAATGCATGACCAGGGTTTTTCTGAATTTGTATTTTTACATCAAGTCCCCAGTGCCAGAAATGGCCCTAGAAGTGGCAGTTAGAGGTCCAGATGTAACTTGGCCGCATTAGGTGGCAGGTTTTCCTGTAGGTAATCAGGAGTATAGTTTCATCCCAAGCTTGGGAAGCAGGCAGGTGTGTGAGGGGCAGGGACTCCAGTGGCATGCTGGGAAGAGAGGCAAGTACGCAAGCCGAAGTGGGAGCATAGGTGGGGGAATCTCAGCGAGTTAGACTGGATGAGGAGGTCAGAATGGGGCCAGGAAGCAGGGGCAGATAGGGTGTGGTTTGAGGTTGGAGCAATTGGCAAAGAAGCAGAGGAGGTGGGTGAGGTTGTAAAAAGAATACTTTTCAAAGGGACATGTTAAGCTGAGATATACTTGTGCCAAACACCACCATGCATTCATATATTCGTTCATTCATTCAACAAATCTATATTGAGTGCTTACCTTGTTGCAGCACTGTGCAAATTGTAGGGATACAAATACAAATAAGGTATGATCTCTTCTCTCAAAGGCGTAAACTAAACTCTATAGACATATTAACAGACAATTGCAATACAGTATGATCAATGCTATGGCAAGTTAAGCACAAGGAGCCTATGGAAGCCACTGGGGAACACATAAACGAGTCTAAGATGAGATATGAAGGATAAGTTGTATTAATAGTTAGCAAGGTGAGGAGGGTGGGTAGAAAGAACAATCTCACTAGAACTCTAGGAATGGCTGAATATACACAAGACCAAAGAAGGGAGCTTATTCAGTGATTGCAAATACCTTATAATAGTTGTGCCTTATATGCCACGTTAACTAGTCCAGGCGTTTTCCTGGGAACAATGAAGCACTGGAACGTTTTAATCTGAGAGCAACATGATCAGATTTGTGCTTTAAAAATACTACTACAAAGTAAATTATGGAAAACAGGCTGGAAGAAAGGAAGACCAGCGAGGTACTGAAGCTGTTCCAGTGTCTCAGTAAGAGATGACAGTGGCTCCACAAAGCCTGAGGCAATGAAAATGGAAGCAGAGGGATGCATGAGACATTTGAAAGTTAGAATGGACAAAGCTTGGTGATTAATTAGATGTGAGATATAATCAATCAAGGATGGCCAGGTTTCTGGCTTGGGCAGCTAGGTGGATGGCTTGCTCTGGAGGCAGACTGGCAAAAGAGGAGGATGTGTCAGTTTCAGGAGATCTCTGGTCTGGGGGAGCCAGAGAGTGAAATCTCCTTTAAGTCCAAAGGGTCAATTCTGCTGGCCTGTCTCACACCGCTCTGTCAGGGTACACAAGTCTCCTTTGGGAGCTTAATGGCTAGAGTCCTTACCCACACTGGTCATTATCATTTATTCCTCCATTTTATCAACCAATATGTATTAAATGCCAATTATATATTCATAGTTTCCCAGTATTCCATAAACTCCAGCTTCCATCTATGCAGGTAGCTTAGTTCTAAAAAAGCAATTCTCAAAGTCAGAATTATAACTGTAAGTTTTCAATAATCTTTCCTATTCACCCCACCCCAACTTATCATGCATAGGATTGTTTGTGCTGTCATGTGCTGTTTCCACACTTCCTGTTCCCATGGTTGCATTACTTTTTTTTTTTTTCATTAAATTCCCATGGTTGCATTTAATTTTAATTTCCTGTTCATGGGCTTAGTCTTTGACAGAGTTTTGACTTAGATAGAGGTTAAAGACTTTATAGAAAATCCTGAATAAGTTGTTTTATATGGCCTGGGGCCTAAAAACTATTTTCTAGACTCCAGAGTTTCCTGAGCAACTCTAGGGCTTTCTGTAACTCAAGGGATGGTTTCAGTAACAGACAGGATTGATCAAATTCTTCCTTGCAGTACTAGTGTTTGATGCAACTTCATTTCATTTTTGGTGCTTGGCTTTCTCAATCTGAAGTGTGAAATTCACACATTGGAGAAACCAGCAGAGGTTGAGGTTGAAGTTAATAAAACATTCAACTGAGCCAACTGCATAGTTCAGATTAATAAAATAAAATGCATGGATGCAAGAGCCTAACCTCACACATCAAGAAGATAATCATCTTGCAGATCTGTTTCAGGGGCCAGGGGTGCCTAGGCCATTAAGCCAAGAGAAATGGGGAATCTACTTTGAAAATCACTCATCAATTAATCAGTAAAGCCTATGTTTGTCAAACAAAGCTCTCAGAATCTCTAACTCACTTTTCAAGGATACTGCAAAGACTAATGAAATGATTTTTAATTATCAGTCTGTTGTAAATAAATGTTGCTTTTTAAGGATGTACTATTAGTGTTAATGTTATTTCATAATCAATAAAGATACAAAATGTTGCATATTTAGTTCAGTTGATTAAATGATGATGCTAGTGTGATTATGGCCCAGGGTTGAATTTCTACTCCAGATATGTCTTTAGTTTTGCATAGAGAACATGTCTTGTTCAATGACAGACTACCTCTTGGCCTAATCAGCCACTTCCCCTGTTTTAAGGCTGATGTCTCAGTTGACTAATGGATAAATAGATGCAGCTTCCTCACTCCACTGACACGGGTGCGTCAGGTGCTTTTGTATGTAAAAGCATAATATCATAGGCTGCAAGTTTTAGAAGTCTAAACATGTCTTTGACATCTAGTCCTGATTCTTTCATTTAAAGTTGGGAAAATCAAGCCCAGCAAAAGTAAGCAGCTTGTCCAAAGTCACCCAGTTAGTGCCAGAGTCAGGGCCCAAATCTGGATTTATTGATAAGTCCAATGTTCTCACTATCACATTGTGTTACATTTACTCTGGTCTAGGATTCCCTTCTGAAACTTTTGAACACAAATCCCTAGTGAGCTAGTACCCAAAGCATGCACTACAATCTTTGGAACCTCCTGGTATTTCATTAGAACTTTTTGTTTGTTGCAACTCCTATGAGTATCACACTTCTCCAGGCAGATAGCCAAAATGCAACAAGTCAATGTGCTTTGTCTGCAGTGCATCAGGCAGCACAAGAACCTGCAGGGCAACTGTGAACAGCATTCTAGAGACCAAATCAAGCCAGCTGGTCTGATTACAGCAAATGATAATCGGTGCCCATCCTAATTAGGCTGACAGGATTTCTGCCATGGTGGATGTCCCACTTGCTGCATTCACAGATGTGGTGAATCAGTCATGTTCAATTATTCAACCACTTTCGTTTGAGGATCTGCTACATGAAGAGTGTTATTAAGACCTCTTTATATAATACTAGGAGCAAAATTTTGGCCATGAGTTGTAACTAGCCCAGATAGAGTTTATACATAGAGATTCCACAGGCTGGGCTTCTCAGAGGAGGCCAGTGGACTGAATGACCTTTTTATGAAAGCCAAGTACCCTCGTGACATGTGCCTTTCTGTCATGGTTTTCAAGAGGAAATGGAAAATTGATCTCTATGGTTCCTCTTGGCTGTGGGATTTTCTTTTAAAATAATATTATTGCATACTTTTTTCAGATTGCAAAAGCAATATATGTTCATTGGTGCAATAGCAGAAAACTGCAAAGAAAATAAGAAGTAGTCATGATGCCAATACAATGATAGCTAATTCTAAATGTTTAGTTCAATTTTTTGCAGGCATACAGAAGAGCATATATCTTTTCTTTTTTTTAAATAAAATTAAGATCCCACCTTATCCTTTCCTGGAATTCTAGAAGTCTATAACACATGCAGAACTAAATAGTAAGTTCCTTGCCCAAAGCCTAGAAGGGAATTTGATAGTTGCTCCACAAACATTTGTTAACTGAATGGAGAGAGACCCAGTTTTTGGGCTGGAGCAACCGCATACTCACCCAGATCACACCCAAATCTTGACAAGCTTCGCATGCCAAATGAGCGTAATGAACTAGAAACTGACCACTTCCTTCAAGACGGCTTCCTTTCCTAAGAGAGCATCAGTAGTAATTTTTTGTGCTCATTATGTATTTCAGGAGATTTCATTTGATCTGAGACCTGTACATATAAGGGACTTGCAGGAAGCATGGACCTCAGTGAAAAATGGCCTTTGGAGGAAGGAACCTGGTTGCCGCATGCTGGAATTCATCATTTTGCCAACACCAGAGCGGGTATGGCTCCTTTTGATGTCCCTGATACACGTGGTACTCTTCAACTCCTGCACCTCACTATGTCAACCCAGCTGTATACTCAGTATGTGCCTGGTGCTGTTTGTCTTTTCAAAAGCAGCCAGGTGGAGAGGAGAGGGCATGGACTTTGAAGACAGACCGACCTGGGTTCAGATCCTGAATTTACTAGGTATAAGCTATATGGCCTTGAGGAAATCTGTTGTTTCCTGGGCTCTAACATAGGAGTAAGAATGCTTACTTTTCAGGGTTGAGGTAAGTGCCATCAGCTGTCGTTTACTGAGCCCTTGCCCTGGCCAGGTGGGAAGCTGGTCAAACATCTTCGAGCAGTTAACGTGTCAAGCACTGTGTTACTGCTTTGCTCATCTCTTCCCCTCTCAGCAACCCTGTAAGCATTCAAACTGAGGATAAAGCAACCAGTAGAAACAGAGTAGATCAGCACCCCTTCCCTTCTTTTTCTTTGTCTGATCACTTAATTAATGTGACTCAGCGTTAAATGATGGGGATATTGTTACTTTCCTGGAACGGAGCATACCAATCTAAGAACCACACCCTGATACAGAGTTCTGATCCTCTGTTGGGAGTAAGAGTCCACTCCCTCCCCAACCCCCAAATCTGATGGAGATCTACTTTGGTGGTATAAGCTTATTTTCAGCACACCTGTAGCATTTCATTCAATGACCCAAGACATTGCCTCATGTGCCCCATCTCTAAAATGGGGTAACTTATACAGCAACAAACATTTACAGAGCTTCTGCACTGTACCAGGGTACATCTTCCAACCAACACTACCATACACAATGGGAGAGTCTCCAACGAGAAGATTGGAAGCAGAATGGATGCTCCAAGGAAGGAAATATGGGTGCATTCTATCCCAAAATCGACTGCTGTTTGCTGTCACACTGTTATGCTGTTATGCTAGTCACATTTTAGAAGTCTGTAAGGCAATATCTCCCACACCAGCCCATGGAATAAAGGAGAACCTCCTTAGTTCAACACACAGTCCTTCCCAATCTGACTTCTGCTTGCCTCTCAAGACTGATCTCCTGCTGCCTGTCACTAATAGCTACCCCCTTCCCTCATGCTGTGTTGACCTCCCTCTGCATCCTTGAACACACCATGCTTTCATGCACCTGTGAGCCTTTGCAAAGGTTTTTATTACTATCTGCCTTTTACTTGGCCAGTTTCTACTTCACTTGAAGCTTCAGGTAAGTCATCTGTTCTAAGATCTCTTCCTGCTGCTGCCTCCTACCCACTCCGTCCTGGTGTGAATGAGAGGCCGTCCTCAGTGCTGCCACAGCACCTGCAGATTCCTGTGCCACAGCACTTATCACATGGTGCTGTGATCGTCTATATCCTCAACAGCATGTGAGCTTCTTGAGCAGACATCTTGTTTTGTTCATCTTTGCATCCCTTTCACTGCAGCATGGCCAATGCTTGGTGTACAACTGATGGGGAGCTAGCTGAATGGTTGGATGAATGAATGATGGTCAGGACCACATCCTTTGCATATCTCTGACTTCCTTGAGAACCTTTTCTGGCTGTGGCAACCCACCTAGTTGCACAACTGCTTCTGACACCACCACATCACTTCACCTTGCTTTCAGCACACCGATAGCATTTCATTCAATGACCCAAGGCTTGTTCACTAAAGCTTGAAGGCAGAGAAGAGACAGGAAATGGGTGTCGCTTGCCCATTGGTGCTTGGGGCTTTTGTAACCTCGGCAATAGAATCATCCATCATAGAACTCATCATCATTTTAGAACTTAAAGTAACCTTGGGGATCACTGTAACTAAAGAGTAGCTAAAAACTATTTATTGCGATCAGCTCCAAGCACTGCCATATCCCTCTGTGAGTTCATCAGGTCATGTATCTACTATCTTTGGGTGAGTCTGGCCATTAGGCAAGGGAACCAGACCTGTGTCTAGATCTGCCTAAAGGGAGGCTGCTCTTGAGTAAGTGGTGAGCTTCTAATGAGCTTAGTTCTGGTGGGCAACAGATGCGGTGACATCTGGTCCCAGTCCAGATAATCAGTCTGCAAGGAAGGAGACATCCAAGCCAGAGTGTGGCAGTGTTGTGGGATGTGGGCAAAGCACAGTCACAAGGAATCACTGTGGCTGACATCTGAAATTCCTTGTGGGTGGCCAGTACTAGGGTGGTTCTCAGAGGCCTAGGCTGAGATTCAGGAAAGGTGCAGGTTCTAACAGGACTGAATAGGGTGCTAAAATGGGAATCTGGTGAATCTTGAAGTGGGATGAGGAAACTCGCACTCAGAACCAAGTGTGCAAACCCCGCTGTGCCAGACGTAAGTCAGACATGGGCCAATTATGAAGAAATATTTTAAACCATTTGTTAGGTATACTATTGCCAGATACTACACTAAGCATTTTTGGTATAGATATAGACTATCTCAATTCATTTTCACAACAACTCATTCTCATTTTATGAATGAAGAAATAGCCTTCAGAGGCTGAGAAACTTGTGTAAGGTCATTCGGCTCATCAATGGCAGAGTTGATATTTGAATCCAGATCTATCTGTCCAACCCCAGCCACCAGAGGCTGCTGTCCTTCAATTCACGCTCCTACACTCCCTACTCTGCCTTTGCAGTTTAAGGCTCTGGTGGTCTGTCACACACTTTTATTGCTGGTTATTTGATTATTACAGTAGAAAAGAAAACCAGCTCCGAGCAGGGCCAGAATATGAACAGTGCTGTCGCAACATGTGCATTATCATCCAAGTCCATGCAGGACTCTGTCCACAGCCACCTCAGCTAAGGCCTTGACCCACCTGCTCAACATCTTTCCTCGACACCCTGACCCAGGGTTCCTAGGGAACCCTGGTTCCCTAGCCCACCACTGGCTACTCCCAGCTGCTCTATCTCTGAGGCCCAATATGGGCCAGTTTGCAGTTCTCATGAAGTACCAGGGAAAGTCCTGGACGTGGCCAGGCCTGGGGGTTTTGTTCTTGGCTTCGTGCAGTCCTCAGAGAATTGCATTGTCTGCCAGGGAGGCTCAGTCATCCTGAGTCATAGGCCTTGAGGCAGATCCACACAACATCTGCCCTTGTGTTAGCCTCAGAGTACCTCCAGGCTGCAACTGGGGTAAAAGAGCCTCCAAGAAGCTGGCTGGGAAGAACCTAGGGTGTCTGGGAGTGACAAGCAGTTTCTGAAGGAAAGTCCCTCTGCCACTCCTGCATCCTACTCTCCTAAAAATGCCCCTGACCTGGGTTTTCAAACTTATTATAAAGGTCCGGAGTACATTTTCCAAATGAAATAGCATGTAGTCCCTGACATATAAACCGGAAGGGGGGCTGTGTTTTAGAGTCGTGTTTCTGACTGTCACACTGCAAGTGGATCAGACTGTTCTTCTGATTTGCCAGCCATCATGTCATATGTGTGAGATTTGGTGCAGGATAAGAGGCCCTTCTTGCAAATCCATAAAATATTTCTTCTTCCTGCTATACATGTTCTCACTTAGCTATTTGGGAAGCCTGCTGCCATCCACTCTTCCCAGGGGACGCAACCTGCTTAAGCTCCTCATTAGGGAAGAGACAGGAAGCCTGAAAAACATAACCTGGGAGCGTGGGCCAGGTGCACTGTGGAAATTCAGGGGTACTATTCCCATTATGGTTATAAAAATAAGAAGGAGCAGATTTCTCTTCTGGTGTCTCTTGGGGTCAGGGAGAGTTTAACATTGGTCATGAAGGAAAGAAGCAACTTTTTCTGAGAGCAATCTGTGTGCCTATCATTGCCATGTATATTACTTCATTTTATTCAAACTCTCATTGAAATCTCGTGAGGTAGTTATTGCTAACTCCATCTTGCAGATGAGGAAACTGAGTCTTGGAAAGGCATGTTCACTAAGCCAAGTTCATACAGCAAAAGGCAGCAGAGCTCACAGTCAAGCTCAGGTCTTTACACTCCAGAACTGTGGTCTGTCCATTTCTGTCTGTCTGTTTCAAAGGGCAACATTCTTCTGCATTTCCACCTTTCTGTGAAGTTTGATGCTTTTTGTCTATTTCTCTTGCATACTGTGTGGTTAAGCTGTGAACTACAGTGGAATCCGTTACCCATAATCTCCTACTGACACTTGTTTCAGTAAGTTCCATAAAGGCTATCATCTGTTCCAGCCCTTTCATTTTACAGAGAAGAGCATGGTCTAGGCAGGTTTGGACACTCATCCAAGACTGAAGGCAAAACTAGCCTAGAGCCCAGCCCTTGCCTCTCCTCCCACCACCTACAGGATGCCGACTGTGGAGGCAATAGCTTCCAGGGAAAACTACTTTAATGTGAAAGAAGGCAGACCCCTGTGCAGTCCAAGAAGACTCTAAAAGTCTGAAAACAAGCAATTCCCTTCCAGGCCTCCAACTAGGATGCTGGGGTAGAAAATGTAAGATCAGGATGGTCTCTGCATTTCAGCAGAAACTCACAGTCATCCTATAGATTTTGTTTTTTAATAATTTAGTCATAGATTTCAACAGCAGCAAATGTTTTTGCCTTTAATCTTAATACAGGGTATTTTGTTTGATTTCACTCAATAGATCCAACTGAGTATAACCTGGAAATGTATGATTTTCCTCTGCAGGGACATTTTCCTGTGTGTATTTTTGGAATCATTCTTTATTCTGATTCATGTCAATGTACTCCTTCTAGTAGCTTCTTGGCTCAGCCAGAGTTTATTTCCTTTGATATGATGTTGAGTGAGGATTCTTTTAAATCTTCATCTTTGTACCATATTTGGAAAAGGAATTAGGATGTGGGGGGCAGGGCTGGATGAATCCAATTTATTTATATATTTCAAAAAACACCTTGCTTTTGTTAATAGCATCTCCTGCATTTGGATTTTTTTTGGGGGGGGAACATATTTAGCATTTTTACCAGAATGAATCCTTGGCTTCCTGTCAAAATTACTATCATTTCATCTCTTGGGTTGTATTGTTTCTGCTAAGGATAATGATTTTTTTCAGGTGACATATAGTTAACTATTCTTCCAATGGAGCCCACTGCATTCCTCTAGAAGTTATAAAACAAAGCAGTTATCTGAGGCTTGATTTTCATTAAGGAAAATAAAGCAACTATGTTTTATTTCTCGCTTTTATCAAGGATTATAATGAAGTGGGGTTGTGCTAAAAGGAAAGAATATTAACTCAGAGAGAACAAGAAATGCTCTTTGGGCCAATTTGGCCTGGGAGTTAATGTTGTGGCCAATTAATTGCAAATTTCTTTTTGATGAAACCTTACTGGTGGGCATGCATTTGTCCTTGGTGTCATTGTTGACTTGTCCTAAAAGGTACAAACAAGAGACAAAGATAACAGAACACAGTCATGCTGCGCTTAGGCAGCCTTGGTCCCACTCTACCCTCCTAAATCAGTCCTGCCCACCTCCCCAGGGAGCAGAAGGGAGGAGGGGCAGGCATTGCTTCTCCGCTCTGTTCTGTTGTTAACTAGCAGAGGGCCTCCAGGAGACAGAAGGCTACCTGCAGAGAAGATGAGCAAAGGGCAATGCCTGGGAAGACAGGAAGGCAGAGGGATGACTCAGCCCACTTCTTTCTGCCCTTCATGCTTGCAATTGGTGACCTTCCCAGGGGTTGGGGATGGGAAGGCCGTGCACAGATCCTAGTGAGCTCTGGCTACCATTCTAACTTGTTTTCATGGCATTTGTGTAGCTCTTTCTTGCAAAGAGAATTGATAGCATACCTTGGCTGGAAAAAACTTCTCCCCATGTGGCATTTAGCCCCTTACCCATCTCTTGGAGGAATAAGCATATCTGTGTGGGACTCCATCTCTTCCACTTTTCCACCTGACCAAGTGGCTGTCTAATCCCTGGGGGGCCCCAGATTCAGAGCAGCCTATAAAGGCCTCTCCTCCAAATAGGGCCTGCAGTCAATGTACTCTGCCATCTCTGCAGCAGAGGGTGGCCAGGGCCTGACAGCATTCCTGGATTGCTGCCAGGTCATGTTCCCAGCCCATAGCTGGAGTCCTTGCACACTAAGCAGGAGATCAGTGATATGCACTGTGCTAAAGATGTTTCTTCTAGCTACCCCAAAACCATTTAGAGTGTGCTATTAGCTCTAGAAATGCAGTTAAGAATTCCTTTGAACCCAGAGTGATGTCTAACGTGGCAATATAGCCATACAACATTTACTGATAAATGTTCTGACTGAGTTTTCCAGATAACTGATGCAGAACCCTTTAAAAATGTACAAAAATGTACATTTTGTTTAAAATTTTACTGTTTTCTAATAGTTGATAAGACCTTTTTATCTGTGACTTTTTAATACATTCTCTTGTCCTACTAAACAGAAAATAGTCATATCCCAGCTTATGTTTAGGAGTGGAGCAAAATTTCATTTAGAATTTTTTTTTGCTTTTGATTTGGAATCCAAAACAATATATCTGACTCATTTAAACAATTCATATGCACATTTAAATATGCCTAAAAAAATCTCTACTAGGACACCCAAGAAGTTGTGGATGGTGTTTCAGTTTGAGGATGGAGATTAGGATAGGACAAGAAAGGAACTTATTTTTTAGTTTATACCCATCCATACTGTTTTTTCCTTTACTCAAACATACCTTATTTGTTTATATAATAAGAATAAATTTAAAACATTTAGAATAATATAAAGAAAGAAAGAATATTAAAGCTAGGAGTTAGATTCCCACCCAGACTAGCTTCCAAAAGCTAGTCTCATGATGTGTTGGAGCAATAGAAAGAGTGGCCATTAGACACCAGCCCCCTGTGTAATTTGTTTCTATGGAAAATCTCACCCTGAGCCCCAGTAATAGTTCCTTTTTTCTGCTTCCTCCCCACATATCCCACCCTCTAATAAATAAGCTGCCCTAGAAACAGGAGCAGGGACTCCCTCTTGCTGTCTGCAGGGGCCATGGCAGCAGGATGGCCACTCTCCACCTGGGGCAGTAAAAAGAGAGCAGTCTGGCATGCTCCTGCCCTTTATGTGGGAGGAAAATGAGCATTTATTAAGTGCCCATTGTGTGCCAGACAACATGCCTGGTCTATCCCATACCTTGTCTATTTTGTTCTCCCAATAATACAATGAAATAAGTATTAGTGTCAGGAAACTGAGGCTCTGAGAGGGTTAGTAACATCCCTGATAAAATTGCCCCAGTACCAACTGACAAAGCTGAGATACTAACTTAACGAACTTGTGCACTGTCCATTGTAACTAAGTGACTCCCTCACCCCCAGCAGAACCATTTCTTTATAAGAGGCCTATAAAAGTCAAGTGTAGATAGGCACTTTGGACATTGCCCTGGGATTCAATAAGGTCTTGTGTCATGGAATCTCTTATTAGAGTGCACTAGTCACCTCTGTATCTACAGTGCCCACACGATGCCAGAAACATGGTCAATTACCAATAAATGTTTGTTTGATTAACAGGAAACATTATTATTCACTCTGCTCTGCTTTCTAAGATAGAAAATTGGAATCATATATTTTAGAAAATTTTCGACAACAAATGTTGAAACAAGAGAAATGTTTTCTCATTAACCCTCAGTTGACTAGAAAATTCAAATACCTAAAGTGCTGTAAGGAGAGTTCCTGGCTTACGAGTCATTCATTTACACAAACAAATTGAATGGGGGGGTCCCTTGTGAGTTACAATAATTTGGCAGGCTCCAGAACCTAACCACCCTGTGGAACACAGGCGACACTCTTCATAGGGGTGAACCTGTTGTGAGCTTCATATAACCAACTTTCAAGCCAGCTTTTATAACACAAACTAAATGTCAGAGACAATGAACATTCCTCTAATTTAAACATACTCTGTGGTTAGTATTTTCTGTCAAGTAACTCAAAGTTGTTGAAAGAAAGAAAAGAGCTCATTTGTGTCAGCTGTAAAGGAGCATGGCATCCAACAATAACTAACATTTATTTGATTTTTATAATGTTATAGTCTCTTTTCTAGGGGCTCTAAATGCATTAGTTTATTGCACTTTCACCACAACCGTGTGTTAGGTACGATTATTATCTCCATTTTTACGCAAAACTAAAGCTGGCAGAAATTAAGATACTAGCTAGTGTTGGAGCTGGTGTTAGAATCCAGGTCTGGCTGATCCCAAAGCTCTCTACAGACCTTCTCTTTTGGAACACAAAGGCTATTTGCTTCTTGAGATGATGGGAAACTGGAGGAGACATTCTGCATTCTGCAGACTGTCCATCTACACCCATCCATTCATAGGATCGGGGGTCAAAAGCTGTTGTTGGGACCAAAAACTGACAATGGAATTGGAAATGGCAAGGCCTTTCATGACCTGGACAAGAGATACCTTGGCAGAGTAAGGTAGAAACCTGTTTGGACTGCTTGGAAGAGTGAAAGGAAGAATGGGTACTAGCAGTGTAGACAATCCTTTCAATGAAATTTGTCATAAAGGGCAGCTGAAGATTGGCATAATGGCTGGAGTGATGTGGAGTCAAAGGAGGATTTTTTTTTAAAAAAAAAAAAAGCAGGCACATGGGAGTATGTCTGTATACTGATGGGAGTGATGTAGGACAGAGGAAAATATTAATCTATATGGGAAAGAGAAAAAGCCACATGAATGGGGTCTGATCCATAATGCAGGCCATAATGGCCTTAGATGGCTCGTCCATAAAGCAGGAGAGTAAATAAGCCAGGCAAATGTAGAGTAATTTCTGGGCTGCACTAAGTTTCACTTGATCTTAATGGTCATGAATTGAAAATAAAACCAGACAGCATAATTTTGTGCTTCTCCAGTCATGTTTAGCTGAGTGCAGGCAGAGAGAAGATGGAGAATCAGATTTTACAGGTAAATAGTATGAAAACAGCGTGAGACATGGATTTGAGGGTATATGTAAGAGAGAAATGATAACAATGAACCAGGAAACCAAGGTGCCGAAGAAAGGAAGGGAGGTCATGAGGAGAGAGAGAGAGACAGAGAAAAGGCCAGGATAAGTAAATTATACATGCTGTTAGCGCCAAAGAGACACTGGATTAAAATAACAGAGGGAATAGGCTGGAAAGGTAGGAGGTGGTGGTTGGGGAGTGGAATGCTTGACATTGACTCTATAGATGGTGTCACTGTGAGAGCGGAGCTGGGATGGTCGGAGCAGGTCAAGGAAGGAGAGGATGTGGAGGAGTTGAGAGACCAGAGTGTGAGAAGAATCCACTATGTAGATAGAGAAAAACAAGAATTATCACAGGAATGACATTGGGGGAAGTGACAGTGAAGCAGGTGCCATTATCTTCCAGGAATGAGGTGGAATAACCCAAAGGTCTGTAGATGGCTGAAATGAGTAGAGGTGGCAAGTGATATGACCTGTTATTTTCAAGGAAAGTCAGGTTTTGGTCAGAGCAAGAAATTAAAAGAAATATTCAGAGAGGAAGCTGAGGATATATGGGATTTTGCTGGTGATGAACCATGTGTTCCAGAGGACAAATGGGGAAGAGTCTAGAAGGTGGGAGGAGATGGAGTGATGTGTGCAAACATTCACCCAAGCATATTCAATTCTTGGATTTGGGAGCACAGATTATCAGGAGCAGGAAAAGTGAAGAGGCTGGAGAGATAGGCTAAGCAGCTCCAGAATGGCGGCGTTGGTGGGGAAGGGCGGCCCCACCCCTGGGCTCTGTGAGCAATGCTGGCTAAAGTGGCTTCTTTCTGTCCTCCAGGGTGATTTATAAACCAAAAGCTGACAGTGGAAAAGCCAGAGATGGCTGAGTGTTTACAGGATAAGAGCACACTGGCACAGCTCTGGGGCCTTAGGCTGCTGCAGCTGGTGCTTTGATCCCTTTGAGACAATAGAAGGTCCCCCAGGAGGCTGTCCAGGCTCTTGACCCTCCAACGGCCAGTCCTCCAAGGATGAAAAAGGGACAACCATTTTTGTGCTTGCTCCTTCCTTCCCCCGACCCCTCCCTGAGTCATCAGCTCTGGGGCTTTCTGTCTGGAGAACATCCCAAAAGCCCAGGGCCTTCCCAGGCAGAGCATTCACAGTCAGTCCTAGGGGGGAAATACATAACGCATCTGTCCCAGTTATTAAGGCCACTGACCCAGAGAGGGAGATTCCCACAATGTGACATTAATTACTTTAGGACTTACAGCTCTCAAAGCATAACTACTGTTTCTACATTCTGTATTTGAAAGCAGTTCGATCTTTTGTAGAGTAAGACGGAGTGCTGCTTTACTCCCCTTCCCTCCCTTCCCCTCCCAACCCCCTCACACACCCCTGTCTCAATGCGGTGCAGTCATCCATTAATTACTTAACTTCCAAGCCTCAGTTTCCCTATCTGTGAAATGGAGATCATTTACCTTGATTAGTTGAACCCGGTGGTCTCTTAAGAGGAGGAAATAGTGTTTGGACTGGAGTTAGAATTCAGGTTCAGAAAGGAGAGGCTTGAGGGGCATTTGGAGCTCCTCCTCCCTTGCTGCAATTCAAGCTCTGAAAATCTCCTCACAAGAAGCCACGGAACAAACGATTTCCCAAGCATCGGAGGAGGGCGGACGTGATACAAAAGAGCAGGGAATCGTTTTAGAACTGGTTATGCTCTAATTTTTTAAAAATGGGCAAAGGGGCTGGGGAAGCGGGAGGACACCCTCCCTCCTGGAGTTGGGAGGCGGCGCGCGCGCCGCTGCGGAGCGTGACGGCCACGGTCGCCTAGCAACGGGCGGGGATGCGCGCGGGGAGGCCGGCCGGGTGGGCGCGGGAGCTCGCCGCCGCCGCCGCGCGCCCTCGGGCCTCCGAGACCGCGGGAAAACTTTGCGGCTTCTCGGCGCTGGGGCGTCGGCACAAGGCCGGGCAGACGGAGCCATGCGCCCAGCGGGCTGAAGGCAGACGATGCTGTCGCCGCGCGGCGCGCCCCGCCCGGGGAGCCGCGGGGTCGCACCCGGGGAAAGTTGGCGCGCACCTGACCGCTCCTGGAAGACGCTCGGTCCCTGGGCCGAATTGCCCCCCAAGTTTCTTTGGGAATTTCTTACCCCCAGTGGATCAGGCCCTCTGAATCCCCTGTGGCCCCTGGTTCATGGATTCTGATCGCTGGGAGAGAGAAACCCGCGCTTTTCTAAGGAAGCTGCGCTTTAATTGATGCTTAGTCTTTTCGCCCTGAATGGTTGCGATTCTATTTTTGTCTTCTCCTTTTCTTCTTCTCCCAGATAGTGAGTTTGTGGAATCCTCTCCCGCATCCTCCGTCCCAGAGGAGTTAGGTAAGTCTGCCCCTTTTGCCCTTTTTTTTTTTTTTTTTTTTTGATCGGAATTCAGCTCAAGAACCACCCCAAGACGAAATCAACGAGAGGGGTAGAGAAAAGGGGCCAGGGGCATTCCCGGGCGGCATGCGTGCTCCCTTCGCGGCGAGAACTGGCTTTGGGGGTGGTGGGGAAAGTGTCCGACGTGGTGTGTGTGTGTGTCCAGGTCGATGGTGCTGCTCCGAGAAGCGTGGCACAGCAAACTTCCAGACCTGGGGCTTCTGGAAGCAACCTGAACTCATACTACCTGGAAGGACACGGCCAGCGATGGCTGGCTCTATCTTGCCAAATATTGTGCAGGAGAAGGATGTCGTGTGGGTACTCCTTAACCTGAATTTAATGAAGTCAAGGGCCAAAACTCACGGTGTAATCATTAAACTACAGGACCTGGGAGCTGTTTCCCTCCTTGGTTTCTATTCCTCATCCAGCCTGTAGGTGTCTCGGAGTAGGACATTCCATCCTCACGCCTGTCGCTGTGAGTGGAGATATGTGGTGGGTGAACGCAGACACTCTTGTCAGAGACAGACTTCCTTGTGTGAAGGGAAGGAATTCCGAAAGGTCAGGGCCCCTCTAAGTCTTTCTGCTACCCATTCTCACTTGGTGGCTTAGTGGTTCGGTTCTTTTCTTCCTTTCTTCCTTCCTTCCTCCCCGACTCAGGGTTAGTTTAGCAGCTAGCAATCTGAGCTGTCAAGTCAGTCCTTGCTATTCTTTTATCACCAGCCCGAAAATCTTGCCTTCCTACCATAAAAGGATTTTTTATGATGTAAGTTGACAGTAAAGGAGAAGGGAAATTGTCCACAAACAGCAGTTTAAATATGTTCATGTAATAACCTTCAGCTTTGGGCATCTTGTTTCTGGAAGCCTCTTGTCCTGGGATGAATGTCCTCACCAAGTCCCACAGGACCTGAAGTAAAATGCTACCTCCACAATGACTTTCATTCATTTCTAGGAGCCAAGCACCCCAAATAAATTAAGGCTGGCATTCTGAGGCAGGGAAGAGTACCTTGTTTTATTCAGAGAATGTATTTCTGACAAGTTGTGAGGCAATCACATCTCTGTAAACGGAATCATAGATTGAATGCATGAGCAAAATTAGCTTTTAAAGGCACACTGTGGTGAATCCTTTTATGAAATGAAAATGACATCTAAACCATAGCTTTGCATGTAGTGATTTATTAAGAGGGCAGGTTGTTGGTGATCCGCTCCATGCGTGTATAATTGTGTATTAACGACATCAGCATTGACACCCCACACTGTGACAGAAGCTATTTGGTCCTCTTAAATTAGAGATAAGCATAAGCAATGGCAGGATGAGGACGGCTTGCTCTGAGAAACCCAACTGTGTACTAAATCGTTTGCATTCACGAAATGATTTACGTACCAGAAAAGCCCAGGTGTTTGGTCCTCTTTGATCTCCTTATCTCCTTCTGGGATTTGCAGACTGGACTGTGCAGCTGAGGCATTGATAGATAGGGGATCCTTTCAAATTATCTGCAGAAAAGAAGAAAGCAATCTTTTCTCTCTTCAGCTCCCTATGGGAAAAGCCCACTTTCTCATGGGGAGATTAGAGTGTGTCTTAGTCCATTTGGGCTGGGCTGCTATAACAAAAACACCATGGACTGGGTAGTTTATAAGCAAAAGAAACTTATTTCTCACAAATTTTGGAGGCTGAGAAGTCCAAGATCAAGACACCAGCAGATTCAGTGTCTGGCGAGGGCCTGCTTCCTGGTTCATAAACAGCTGCCTTCTCACTTTGTCCTCACGTGGCAGAAGGGGCAAAGCAGCTCTCTAGGGTCTCCTTTGTAAGGGCATTAATTAGATTGTGATTATGACCTAATCACCTCCCAAAGACCCCACCTCCAAATACCATTACATTGAGGATTAGGTTTCAACATAACGGATTTTTGAGGGGAGAGATAAATATTCAGTCTATAGCAGTACAGTAGGAACTGGGGAGCTCCCTCCTGGGCTCTGGGCTTGCGGGGTAATAGAGAAAATAATAAAACAGAAGCCTGAGAGTCTGAGAACAGGGTCTAGCCCTCACTCTGCTCCAGCTTCTTTAGTAGACATGTTAACTAGCCTCAGTTTTCTTATCTGCAAAAAGCTGGGGTTGTGCCAGGTGACACCTAAAGTGTCTTCCAGTTCCAGCCTCACCTCCTAAGATGCTGTGAGGGGCCTTAAGCCAAAGAAGGCCCATAGACTTTGGGTATTCATTGTTTATATTCATGTGCCATGCTCTTTGGGTACATAGTGTTGCCAAAGGGTTTTTCTCTCTCTGACAGAGCAGCTCTTGGGATCAGACTGCATTGTTTCCATGCTTTTCAGGTCAAAGAGGGAACTGTCATTTTACCCTTGCAAAGAGTCATGATGGTTTTGGTGCTTTTCTTAGACACGCAGCAGGAAAAATGCCTCTTATAGCAGTGGATGAGCTTGTCAAACAGCCATTCTTTCTGGAGCACAGATGAGCACAGGTTCATGTAAGAAGAGGGAAGTTAAAGGAAAGCTGTTTCTCCACTTACAACACTTCTGACAGCCAATGTGTGGATTTTCCACACCAAGAAATTCTCCAGGTCTTTGCAGACACTAACTGGGTATCTTACCATTTAATTAAATTCTCACACTACCCAGAGTTAATGCAGACCCCAAAGCTCATCCCACAAGACTACTCATCACTTCAGATGCCAGTTGCCAATAGTGGGTCCCCATGTTACTTATGCTTCTGTCTGACTTGGCTACAAATTGAGGTTTTCCACAACCCTCTTTTTTGTTTCTATAATTGCTATAATGGCTCATAGAACTCAGGGAAACACTTTACTTACGTTTACCAGCTTATCATAAAGGATATTATAAAGAATACAAATGAACAGCCAGATGAACATGTATACAGGGTGAGGTCTGGAAGGGTCCCGAGCATAGGAGCTTCTGTCCTTGTGGAGTTGGGGTGCAATACCCTCTGGCATGTGGAGGGTGGATGGGTTCACAAACCCAGAAACTCTCCATACTCCCTCATTTAGGATTTTTATGGATGCTCCATTATGTAGGCATGATTGATTGATTCATTGGCCACTGGTGATTAGCGCAATCCCCAGTCTCTTTCCCCTTTCCAGAGGTCAGGTGGGGGCATAGTGGAAAGAGTAGAGGTGGGTGCCGAAATTTCCAACCCTCTAATAACATGCTTGGTTCCTCTGGCAACCAACCCTCATCCTGAAGCTATCTAAGGACTTTCAGCCACCAGTCATCTCATTAACATAAATTCAGGTAAGGTTGAAAGGGACTTGTTATGAATAAAGATGTTCCTGTCACCTCTATCACTTGGGGAATTCCAAGGGTTTTAGGAGTTCTTTGCCAGGAACCAGGGATGATGACCAATATATTCTTTATTATATCGCAGCATCAAAGAAGTCCTAAAAACTTGGTTTGAATTCTATCACTGCATTTACTTGTGACCTTGGGAAGGTGATTAAACTGCTCTGAGCCTCTGTTATTTCATCAACCCAATTGGGACCATGTATGGATGTAGTAAATGGTGTATGTAAAGTCCTAATACCATGTATTGAAGGTGCTTGGAAATCAGGAAGTGCTTTTGTTTTTTTATTATTATTAATTTGAAAAGCATTGATTCCCCATGCTTGAAGGATGGAGTAGATTTTATCCATTGTCTCACCTAGTAACCAAAACTATTTTCATTTCTAGAAACTTCTCTACAACTTTCCTAGTCTCCAAAAACCATCAGGGATAGTAATCAGGTCAATTGAATTATTTAGTGATTTGTCCCTGGAGCAGCTTGTGGAATGGTTTTCCATCTGAGGTTTTTGGTGGTAGTCCCACTATTTTCTTATCTTATGATTGGCAGTCTATTCTGCCTCTAAATTTTCATATCAGCCTCCAAATAAATTATAACTGGCTCCTTAGGGAACTTATTTTCAGTGTTGCAACTAGGTCATATAATAGAATTAAGTCACCAAAAAAAAGGGATTTTTAAAAAGGTAGTAGAAAGGGCTGTATCTCTGGGTGAATGCGGTGTTGAAGGTGGCCATGGTGGAGACTGAAGAAATAAAATATACCTTCTCTCTTGGCGTGGTGGCACCATTTTCTGAGGAGGCAAAGCCCATACCTTTCCATAGCCTTTCTGCAGTTCTATTCATAGGTAGAAGTGATGGCCATCTAAAGGAGTTAGAAAGAGAGTATTGAGAGCTGCATGAACCCAGATGTAGCCACGTCTGCCCCTGGGTCATAACCTTTACTAACTCTCCTCTACCTGGAGGATAGATAATTGGTTTGAAATAGGAGGACCTCCGTGACCCGCATCACTCCCACCCACTGTGACCTTCTAGTTATATATCTAAATTCAGCTCTGTTTCCTCTGCCCTCATGCCCTTCCTCCTCCCTCTCCCCTTCTCTCCTCACCAGCTCTTACTTATCCTTCAACTCAAAGCCCATGTGTCATGTCCTCCTAGTGGTTTTCAACCTTGGCTGCACATTAGAACCAAGAGCTTTTAAAATTTTTGAGATCAGGTCCCATCCCTGAACGATTACATCAGAATCCCTGGGATGTGGGAGAGTACAGCATCAGTGTTTTTGTTTTTTTTTTTTTAATTACATCTCAAATGATTACAATGTGCAGCCAAGGTTGTGAACCCCTACACTGAATTGTGGCCACCTCATTCTTCTTTGTAAATCTAGCAGCCAGCACAGTGCCCAGTACACATAAGTCTTCAGGAAATGCTTGTTGAATGAGTGAGTGAGGGAGTCACCCCTGAGAACCTTTATTTTTTAACATTTGTATATCTCTAATATTAGCCTCTCTGCTTCTAACAGTGCCTTGGGGACTGGATCCTTTGACCTGTGTCCTATATCTATGTCCTTTTTCCAGTCCTTGGGCTTATCCAATTTATTTTCTATCTCTATTAAGAATTAAAGTTTTAAAACTTCAATTTTTAAACTTCAGTTTTTTAGTATAAAAACATTATGTGCTTATTTTAGAAAATCTGGATATTAGAAAGAATGGGGGAAAACCCACTCTGACCATCCAAAAGCAGACTGGTTCCTTTAAAGTTAAAGTTTCTTTAACTTTTCCTAGTTTGTTGCCCTTTGAGATTGCTTGACCCTCTGGAATGCCTCAGTGAACTCTCTCTGCTCAGACCCCGTGAACTGCCCTCTGGGGGCCGGAAGAGGAGTGTCTCATGAGAACAGCATTCTTGGAAGCCACCAGTGCCAACTCTCCCTGAGGGCCAAGATAGGATGAGAAAGGGTTTTTCTTGTGCTATTCTTGCCTTCTTCATTCAGGCAGGCTGTATGGGTCTTATTAGAACAAATGATAACAATTGTGCAACTTCTTTAAAATAATGTTTGCCAGTCCCCCCTCCTAAAGTATGGGATGAGATTGCAGCTCTGGATAATAAACTTTATGCCTTAGTCAGGATAGGCTAAATCCAAATGTCCAAAAGCTTAACATGGTGAAGGCTTGTGTTTCTTGCTTGTGTTATAGTCTAGTGTTGTGTTGTCAGAGGGCTCTGCTTCATATGGTCATTGAGAGCCCCAAGCTTCTTCTATTCCCTGGTTTTGCCGTCTTCTGGGGGCTCAGATTCTTCCACTGGATGCTTTGCATCCATTTGGCAGACAAATGAGTCAGGTGAGCAAGGAAGAAAGTCTGTTCACCTTTGGTTGTCTCAGCCTCGAGGCAAAATACTCACTTTCCCTCATATTCCAGAGTGAGAATTAGTCCCATAGCCTCACCCAGATGAAAGGGGGCTGGGAAATACAGTCTGTTTATGTGCTGGGAAGAAGAGGAGAACACGTACATTGATGACCACTAGCAGTCTCTACCAGACATATTTCTCTTGTTGCCAAAACCACCATGACTGCGCCTCATTTTGGCCAGGTAGGTGCTTGGTCTTCATATTACTTAGGATACAGGTTGGGCTATTATACCAAAGGCCAAAATGACAGTTACTTAAACAAGATATAAATTAATTTCTCTTTCACATAGGACACAAGCAGGCCAGTGCTGATATGGCGGCTTCACGGTGCTCTGTCTTCTCAAATGTGGTTTCTGTGCAACGATCTAAGGTGGCTGTTTCGGCTTCCACTGTCACATCCACATTCCAGGCCATAGGAAAGGGAGAAAGAGAGTAGAGGGCACAACCTCAAAGCTGCACATATTTAACGGGGTTCACGTACATTCCCTTGGCCTGAATTTTAGTCAGATGGCTACACCTAGTTCCAAGAAGGCTGGGAAATTTGGGTGGGGATAGGATGGAGCCTGTTATCAGAAGAATGGTTGGACAGGGTGCAGGGAGAAAAAGGCGCTGGATGACTAGTAACCTGTTTAACAAGTTATAGAATGCATGTCTTAGTGGTTAAGAGCATAGACTGGAGTCATACTGTGTAGGTTTGAATTTTAGCTCTACCTCTTACTTGCTTTACAACCATGGGCAAGTCACTTAATCTGTAACTCATGTGCCAACTATTTTCTGATACTCTTCCAGACCGACTTACCACCCTTTATCACTCTGCTCTGTGTCCTGAAGAACTTACTTTTTGGAATGCATCACCCAGCTTCCAGTTGGATTTGGCCAAGGAGAGGCAGTGGCTGGCAGGATGCAGGAGGGTGGCAAGAAAGAAACTTCAGGGTACTTATTCGCTTCTAGTCAGGCTGTAGGATAATATTGCTGTGTCATTCTACTGAAGCCTGGAGCTCCTGCAGAGTGGCCCTCTCTTAGAGCATCTCGTCTTGCTGGATTTTGGTAACCTCCCCTTCTGGTTTAGGGGTTGTATTAGTCAGGGTTCTCCAGAGAGACAGAACCAATTGGATAGATATAGATACAGTTACGTGAGAGGGGCTTCATTAGAGGAACTGGCTCATGTAGAAGCTGACAATCCCATGACAGGCCATCTGCAAGCTGGGGAACCTCGGAAGCCAGTAGCTTGGCTCAGTCCAAAGTCCAAGTCGGGCAGGGGAGCTGATGGGGTGACCCTCAGTTTGAGCCAAGGGTCTGAGAGCTGGGGGGGATTGCTGGTGAGAGTCTTGGAGTCCTAAAGCTGGAAAACCTGGAGTTCTGATGTCCAAGGGCAGGAGAAGAGGGTGTCTAGCTCTTGACGAGAGAGCAAGAATTTGCCTTCCTCAGACTTTTTTGTTCCCTCTGGGCCCCAGCCAAATGGATGGTGCCCGTCCACATGGTCTTCCCCAC
This sequence comes from Lepilemur ruficaudatus, assembly GCA_963574885.1. NCBI lineage: Eukaryota > Metazoa > Chordata > Mammalia > Primates > Lepilemuridae > Lepilemur > Lepilemur ruficaudatus. The sequence goes on along the minus strand of CAUYRT010008454.1, from coordinate 5,052 downwards.
TCAGTCCCCCAACCCAAATGCCCATCTCGTCTGGAAACACCCTCTCAGACACATCCAGAAGTAATGCTTTACCAGCTCACCAGGTATCTCTTAATCCAGGTAAGTTGATGCCAAAACTTACCCACTCCAGGGTGGTAGCAGCTCCTCATGGAGATGAGCTGTTTTCCGTAGGCCTGCCCATCACACCAGGTAAGCAGTCTCTGCATCAGACTCTCTCCAGTCACTTCGTTTCCTGAAGGGGCCTTGATTGATATGATGGGGACAACCATAGTTCTGCCCTCAGACCACGGTGGTGAGGATTAAATGTATTATGGAAAGATGCCCAAACGTAGTAACCACCATTAACTGTCTTCCTGTCTCTTGGCAAGCGCTCTGATACCTTCGGGCATGTTCAAAGCCTTCTGAAAGATTAATTTTTGATGCATAAGTTAAATGACTTTGCCACTCACCTCCTCTTCCTCACCCTGTGTCAGAGGGATATATCAAGACTTGACACTTTTCAACAAATCTGTTTTGAGTCAAATGCATCTTGCACCCAGAGTTCCCTCCCTCCCATTTATTTGGGGATGCATAAGGAAGCAGGAGCTAGGCTTATTATTAACCTGCTCGGTGTCAGGCACTTTATACATGTAAACCCTGCTTCCTGGCTTGGGTTTTAAATCACATTACCCACACTGGTACCACCAAATACAACAATTTCCAGGAATTTTCTTGGATCATAGCTCACTGCAGCCTCAAATTTCTGGGCTTAAGTGATCCTCCTGCCTCAGCCTCCTGAGTAGCTGGGACTACAGGTGTGTACTACCATGCCCAGATAATTTTTTAAATTTATTCTTGTAGAGACAGGGTCTCTCTATGTTGCTCAGGCTGGTCTTGAACTCCTGGCCTCAAGTGATCCTCCCTCCTTGACCTCCCAAAGTGCTGGGATTGTAAGTGTGAGCCACTGCCCCCAGCCTAAAGTCTTTTTTTAAGGCTACCCTCCAATTTTATGTCCAGGAATCCTCAGGTACGCACAGAGCGAGTTCTGGATACTCCAGCCTCTCGTCAGGGGGGGCTGGAATTCACATCCACCTTATTGAGGTTAGTGGACACCGTGATAACTGCTCCACGTCCTCTCTTCTCCAGAAAGAAGCAGCCATTCAACACTGGCCTTCATTGCTGCTGTTTTCCTCCTTCCCACCAGAAGCTGGAGCCTTGGCCTTTACTTGCTGAGAGCCTGACTTGTTTCCCAGGGTCGCAGGGATGAGAACACCACTCTCCTGTGTATTCCTGCAGCCTCAGAGTGGGTCCAGGTCCTTCTAATTACTACACAGTTGGGTTAGCTACCTGCCTACCTCTGAGCCAGCCTCCGTTCACTCCTCCCCAGATCTTTCCAGCCCTTAGAATCCTATTTGTCCTGCCATCCTCCTCCCCAGTCCCTGAACACAGCTTCAGAGAGGGAGGGAGTTTTCACAACCCAGTTTGACTTTTTCTCAGGATGATTGATAGTGGAAAATTCAATTCCCTTCACAGGAAACCTCACCCTACCATAGGGGTGTGGTCTGGCCTCCTGCTTCAACAAAACAGTCCAGAGTATCAACATTGTTATTGTTCCCTAAATCTGGGTAACTCAGTCTTTTCCAATATTGATCTTGTTGGGCACGTTGGCTCATTTGATCCTCAAAACAACTCAGTGAAGCAGATGGAATTATTTTCATTTTATAGAGGTTAAATTATCTGCCCAATGTCGTGCAGCTAGTTAGAGACAAAGCTTAAATTCAACATATAATCTCTGGCTCCAGAGCCAATCTCAGTTTCCTGGGAAGGGAAGTGCCCTCCTACTAGGGAGATTCCCTTGTGGGTTGAATAAAAGAACATATGTAAAAGTATCTACCACAGGGCCTGGCGGTATAGCATTCAGAACATACTTGTTGAACAAATAAATGAATGGTAGGTGCTTAAAGCTATATGTATATATGTATATATTTCCTTCTTTAGACCATCAAATAATGATCAATATGCTCCAAAGGAATTTTTCATAATGGTGTCTTCAACAACCACCATAAAACTTCCCTTGGCTTCCTTCATTTACTTCCTGCTCTTTCTGCTCTGTATTGCAGCACAGAGTCCCTGGGACATGAAACCTTTCACGGTTTCCCGATAGTGCTGATGCTATTTCTAGAGGAAACTCAACCTTGGCAGCAGCACATTTGGAGTGGGGCTGGAGAAGAATCTGAAAGCACAACTGAGGGCAGGTGGACTCAGATTTGGGTGTAAAACTGATCACTGCTCCCCTAATACTTGTTTTCAAATTGATACTACACATTGCCCAGAAGGTGAAGTTTTATTTTAGGGTATTCTAATTGGAAGAGAGAAAGGAGTAGGAAGGGGAAAGATGACAATAAATTCTGAGCCAAAAGCTTTGGCTAAAAAAAGAAAAAAGAGCAAGGGTAGGAGATAGGGAATAATGGGATAAAATGCACACACACAGAGGAAAATGGAAAAGGCATTTTCCTTGCCAAAGAGGCATTTCTGCTAGAAATAAATAGAACTGTAGCCAGTTTTTCCTGAAGTGAGACTTCTTGCTAGAAACGATGATATTTCATCAATTGTTGAGCACTACGGGAGTCCAAAGAGTGCATAAATAACCAGTGTGATCTGTTCAAGGGCACTATGACTGTGGTTTCTGGGGCACAGTCTGACTGGGATGATCATTCTGGAATATGTCCTGTTTGTTTTTGTTTCTCTCACACTCCTCAAATCAGTTTTGCCCAGTGTAGGCACAGTGAATTGATTTGACATCGCTTGTTTACTAGATCTCCCTCTCATTCCACCTCTGTCTCCCTCTCTTCCCTCTCATCTCTGCCTCTGTCTGTTGCCCTAGGTCAGTCCCTTGCCCTCTTCCTCCTCTTGCTCCCTCCTTCTTTTTTCCATCTTAAGTTGGAATATGGACAGAAAAGCCAGTGCTTGCCTTCCTAGGGCCCTCTGCCAGAAAATGGAACAGGTCAAATTATAAAAAGGGATAAAAAAAGAATGTTCCTTGGCAAAATGGGGAAACAGATGTTCAGGGATGGTTGTGCTGTCTCTCATTGCCTGCTGCCTGCTGCCTGCTGCAATATACCCCTTACAGGATTGCTAGATATGAACATTCATCACTGGCACATGTGTGATTATTTTAATGTCAAATATGTGTTTATATTTATTTTTGCTTAATTATCCTCTCCCTGTAACCTTTGTACCCCCAAATCCAGAGTTGGCAAGATTACTGACCACCTGGTAGCAAGATTTATTTTCAGCCTCTTCTCAGAGGGTTTTTTTAGATGACTACCGGGAAGAGTGGACATTGCAGCTGCTTTTAAGTCACTGTATTACAGTAAATATTTTATGGAAACTCTAGGTTCTTAAGAAAACATAGAAGGTTTTCTCTAGGTTCCTGTGGGTGCAGAACCTAGTCTGAAATGAACCCTATGGAAAACACAGGGATTGGGGGGTGGCGCTAAAGGATGCTCTAGTGTTCGGATTTGTAAACCTGCCAGGGCTCCTTTGTTTCTGTTTTTTCCTAAAGGTTTGCTGTTCACTGTCTGTTGACCATAAAGAAATGTCCATTATTGTTTTGGCAGTGGGCCTCTCAGAGGGCTTAGAATTTCACAGCATACATTAAGAGTCTTTAGTGCCCCTTTGAGTTTGGGGGGAAAATGGTTTTTAAAGCCAAAAGGGAAATCTTTTTTAAAAAGGAGTAGAAATTCTGGCACTGTTCTAAATGCTTTAGATGCACTAATTCCTTTGATCCTAATCGCCCTCCTACACGATGGTAGGGGGACCACTGGAGGTGGAGGTAGCAGGTGATCACCTGAAGTTAACCCACACAAGGGTCTAACAGGAACATAAAACTGCCTGCCATGCTCCTGGCTAGGATTCTTAACAACCTTTCTCAATTCCGGAACAAGTCACTAGAACCCAAACTCCTGATTCTCAGTGGCAGATTCTCTGCAGGACCATAATTTTCAATGAGGATTATGTGACTACAAAACCTGACCCATTCACGATACTGCCTACAACTTGCCACACACTACAGGCTGGGCTTGGGGACACCAGGGTGAATGAGACACAGTCCTTCCCTCAAAGAACTGGTAACCTAATTGGGAGAGAAAGACTCATTAACAGAAACTTTTACAATGTGGAGCTCTGGCTCCTTCAGACCAATGGGCACTTCCTGGCTCTGTGACCCTGGACAGGTTATCTACCCTGAACGGGCTTCAGTTTCTTCATCTGTGATATGGGAATGAAAATACCTACTTCATAGGGTTATTGGGAGGAATTAAATGAGATAATATATGTAAAGTGCTTAGCACATAGCACTCCATGAGTGATTGTAATTATTGTTTTTATTATGATGACTGCAAGCAGGGCCCCCAGAGAAGAGGAACCTGATTCAGTCATGGAGGTCAAGGGGAGGCCAGGCGGGCTTCCTGAATGAGATCAAAGAGCAAAGGCATAGGGCATGAACAGCATCATGTATGCCTTAGAACAGCTGGTGGCAGCCGTCGTGAGCTCCTCCTCTAGGGTCTATGCAACCACGTACTGAATAATAAAGTGCAGATCAATGAAGCTGAATCTTTTCTCCCATACAAGCCTGGATTTAGCATGGAAATTCTACAGAGTGGGACTGAATCCTCATTATCTCCTTCCGTAAATGTTGCCCATGTGATGGTGCCTCACAGAGTCTGTCTTATTCTTAAAAGGCCCTTATAACAGAATGTCTTATGCTCTTTTGGATAGATGCCTAATAATGCTATTGCTGGATCGAATGGTAATTCTAATTTTAGCTCTTTGAGGAATCTCCAAAATCTTTTCCACAAAAGTTGCACCAATTTGCAGTCCCACCAACAGTGTAAGAGTATCCCTATCTCTCCACATCCTCGCCAGCATTTGTTGTTTTGGGATTTTTTGATAGAGGCCAGTCTCACTGGGGTTAGGTGGTATCTCATGGTGGTTTTGATTTGCATTTCTCTGATGATTAGAGATGATGAACATTTTTTTATGTTTTTTGGCCATTATTCTGTCTTCTTTGGA